>JAMPIV010011208.1:0-36258 GCA_024509875.1 Oreohelix idahoensis
TTAAAAAATGATTGGTTGATGTGGTTGGGTTGGTGTAGTTTGGGGGTAGTGGGTGTTGGTGGGGGTTGGGTATTTGTATGATTGGTTGGTTTTGTAGGGGGGGTAGTGTGTGGTGTGTTTCTCTGGAGCTCTGGAGACAACTCTCACTGATAGCTAAAAAGACCAAGGAGAGTATGCTGCCGACACTGGATTCCAGCAAAGCTCTGACCAGTGCTGCTCAGTACATCAAGACCACTGTCCCTAAATCAAGAGATGTACCTTCTACTTCATAACTAACTTATACCTCTCTTGTTTTACATTGATCACGAACACAGCACAAACATGGAGTTTTCAGTAGCATTAGGCCCTAACTGTCCAGCTTTCATTTGAAATACTTTATTTCCAGTATTTACCCATCCTTAATATGGTTACCACGCCTCCTGCCAACTTTACCAGCATTATTGCTTTCTAGTCAATCCTCCAGTGTCCAGAGTACAGTTTGGCCATTCCATGCCGTTTTACTTCTCTCCGACACCCTCTGTTCAGGCTGGAGCATTTAACAGGCTTTACCATCACGTTGGCCCACTGAAACTAACACATATATATACAGGCATAAATCAACAATTCACATTCAATTTTCATTAAAAGATAATAAATGGTTCAAGCTTACCACAATTCATACGAATAACACAGATACGTTGATTAGCAATGAATTCTGGCACAAACTGGCACAAATTCCCCAATCTTGCTTATCCTTCTGAGGCCTGTTTATTTAGACCAAATATAGATCTGGCTTTCAACGCAAACTAGATGCTTTAAATCAAGCTATTTTAAAACAAGTGGTTTTTCGAAACTAACGCCCCTCCCAAGTGTGTATATCAGCGAGTCTGGGCCAATTGAGCCCCGTGTTTCCGAACAAAGTTGTTTGTGACAAAATGTTACCTTTCCCCGTTTCCCCTAACAACCAAGATAGTATTTATAGCCCGACCAATCGAGGTTAGGCTTTCATTTGTTGCGCTCCAATCAATTTGGAGTTTACATGGTAGGCTATTTCTGTAACGTAAATTTTTTTCAAACACGTTAAAAAAAAATCTTATGAGCAGAAATGATTTTATGCTGTCAGGCCCCCCCAATATTTTATTTTGGGTATAATTTATTAATTCCTGGACTATTTGCGTAACGTTTTACATATTATTTGTCAGCAAGCCCTAAGGAACCCCAAAAATAAACAAAATTTAAAAAGGAAGCTACGTGGCCTTCGAATTCAAAATATTGCCAATTTCTTCTAACCTCGCTTTATTCGAAAGATGGGCTGTCCCCCTGGTACTGTTTATGTTTCTCAAAAACTAGTAAAACCCATCTAATGAGATATCTTAATTCTAATAAGAGTTTTTTTTATGATTTTAATAAAACCTAACTCTGGGAAAGGGTAGTGTATTTTATCACTGTCCGTCTGAAAAAAAATTAGTGCATGTAGACTTACACGCGTGATGCATGCGTTCCTGATTTCCAGCCCTCCCCTCTCTCTTTATCCTTTTGTCCATCTGTTCGTTCGTTTTGGTAACGCAGTATAATTAATGTTAGGATTAATTTAGGTCATTACGCAGTACGTCTCAATGTTTTTCTTAGAAATGCAGCACACGTTTCATTGAAGAAGGCGGGTAATAATACAGTAAGCTTTTATATCAACGTGAAAGCGTTACAATTTGCAGACGAAGCAGAAAACAAGGGGGATTTCGAGTACATTCTTTGTGACAGCACTGTATTTTACCATTGCTCTTCTCTTTATTAATTTTATTTGTTAGGCTTCATATTTACCTAATAATTTATATATGTGGATTAGAATATTTCATGACACCCTCCTCCCCTCTTAAAACAGACATATATATGTCAGTCCTTTATTCTATATACACATAGAGAAATTTATTATTATTTCTGGGGTTTACGGTGATTCTCATCACACGGATGGCGGCTTAAAAAATCCGCTCCCAAATTGGTTTTTCCAGATATATACTCGATGCTAAAATTATATGGAGCCAGAAGCAAAGACCATCGGAGTAACCTAGAGTTCTCATGCTTAGCCTGTGCTAAAAACGATAAAGGTTTGTGATCTGTTTGCAACTTAAATGCCTTCCCATATAGATAAATATTGAATTTCTTTATTGCCCATATTACTGCAAGACATTCTTTTTCGCTAGTTGAGTAGTTGATTTCAGCTTTTTTCAACTTTCTGCTAGCATATGCCACTGGGCTTAATTCCCCATCCAATGCATCTGATTTCTGTAGTAGAGTTGCACCTAGCCCAATATTACTTGCATCCGTCCTTACTATGAATTCTTGACTTAAGTCAGGTAATTTCAAAATGGGTTTACTTGTGAGCTTTTCCTTCAACTCTTGGTAAGTCATTTCACATTGTGGAGTCCATGTAATGCGATCTGGATGTCCTTTACGTGTCAATTCAGTTAACGGTGCACATATGGAATTAAAGTTTTTGATATACTTCTGGTAGAAACCACATAATGAGACAAAGGATCTCACGTCCTTCTTGGTTTGTGGTCTCGGGGCTTTCTGTATTTTCTCTAAGTTCTTTGGGTCAGGGGTCATGTTTCCCTGATAAACTGTGTGTCCCAAAAATTCCAATTCTTTACATCCAACGCAACATTTGGTTGGTCGGGCTGTTAAATTTGCCTCCCTAAGTCGAGTAAACAGCATGTTCAGAGAGTCAATGTGTTCCTCAAATGTTTCTGTTGCTATAAGGATATCATCCATAAAATTTGTTATACAGGGATTATTCAGAGGATCCAATAATTTTCTCATCATTCTAGAGAAGACACTAGGCGCATTCTTCAATCCAAATGGCAATCTATTAAACTCATAGTGTCCTTCTGAGGTACTAAAAGCTAGGTATGGTCTAATCTCAGGCTTTACTGGAATCTGATAGTATCCTTTACTCAGATCCACTTTTGAGAAATATTTAGCTTTATTTAGTCTGGCAAACAGCTGATTTGTATCCGGCAATGGATCCACCTGTCCTTCTGTAATAGCATTCAGTCTCCTGTAATCTATACAGAGTCTATGTTCTCCAGAGGGCTTCCTTAAGAGTACCACCCCCGGAACTATACGAAGACTCACTGTGCGAAATAATTCCTTCCTTCAATAGATAGTCTATCTCTTCCTTCAAAGCTTTTTCCTTAGCAAACGGAATCGAATATGGTTTCATACAGACAGGTGTGGAGTCTATGAGTTTCATATCATATTCCAATAGGTTTGTATGCCCTGGTCGGTCTGTTAACACCTCTGCATGATTATTTAGAACCTGTTGCACTCTCTCTTTCTGAGTTTTCGTTAAATGTGTACTGATTTTCACCTGTGCTGCTGTCTCACAGGGGTGTAATGGATATTCAAATGATGAAAGTGGTTCCTTTTTCATCGCCATGGCGATGGACAAGGTCAACAAGTGTGTCTCTTCCTGATGTTCTCTTTCCAAATATTTCTTCAGGAGATTCACATGATAGATTTTTTCTTTCCCCTTCTTATCTATCTTATAATTTGTTCTAGACACCTTCTCTAGAACTGTATATGGACCCTGCCATCCAATTTGTAACTTATTCTGACTCCCAGGCAAAAGAAGCAGTACTTTCTCTCCCACAGCCAAATTTCTGTCTTTCGCCTTCCTGTTATAATAGGCAGCATGTTTCTTCCTGGCTTGTTTCAAATTTTCATTGGCAAGTTTCCAGCCAGTTTTCAACCGAGTGGTCAGCTCATTCACATATTGGTATGAAGATGTAATGTTTTCCTCTGCCTTTTCATCAGTCCACGTTCTTAACAAAGCTACATATGGACCTTTAATTGTGTGGACCTATTTGTCCATGCACCGGTATGGTCTCTTCCACTCGAAGCTTTATAGTGATGATTTTTCCTCCCAGAATTATCATTCACAAAACGACCGCTACCAATTTTTCTCTTGGGGCTGTCTCCCCACTTAAAATTCTTGATGAGAGATTTCCTCTCTACATCCTCTTCCTCCAGTTTGTTTAAGTCCGATTGAGGGATTTTCGGCTTATCCTGGGGTAAGACATCTTTTTGCACTCTCCGCATAGTGGCCATTGTAAAACAGTTAAGTGAAGCTTGTCCGTGAAAAGGGGCTTCCCATTCCATTTGGTCCACTTTATCAAATCTATTTTTCTTTTTATTGTCAGGCCTGATTTTGCCCCGTGGCGTGTCCAGGTCCTGATCCATGTTCCCACTTGTGGGTGTTCCCTCATGTGCTATGCTACACCTTTCTACAAAATTTTCAATGTCCCATCTTGCTTTGGGCCAATAATAATTGTGAGCCACCTTTTGAATGATGGTACCTATCTTCTCATGGTCCCCATCTGGTTTCACATGTAAGCTCCTTATTAATTCTGTCCTGTATCTTTTTGGAAGAACCAGCTGTCCGTGACCATGGGATCTAGTTCCGGCCTTCCTATACATCAACTTGTTTTTCATGTAAAAATCTCCCTTGCCTGGAGTTGTATGACAAGTTGACAATTTTCTGAAACAAGGCTTGAGTGTTTTATCCCCAGCCTGTGCCTTCCTCATCTCTTCTGGAGTGGTATCTAACATAATATCCTCCTCCTGTCTTGAGGTCGACCTGACCTGAAGGGTTGCCATATACACAGGTTTCCTTCTGCAACGGTCAGTGTCATGATTGTTCATCTGACAATTTTTACACCACCTTTTTCCTTGGTTGAAAGATTTTCTTTCATCATATTTCCTTTCATCGAATTGTGGGAATTTATTTTATTGTCATACCGTGGCCTATCAAATTGGTGCTTACCTTTATTTTGATCCCTAGGATCAAATTTATTAAAGTTCTGTGGTGCCCTAAAGTTGTCCACCTGTTTCTTTTTATTACCTGTTACCTCTGCTTGAGCTGCTTGATACCTTTCAGCAACATTTAGCAACTCACCCAGCCTCTCTGCACCTTGTTCCATGAGAAACTTTCTCAGGTCTGGAGCCATGGACTCTCTTAGTTGCTCTATAAGGACCATTTCCTTAAGATCTTGGGTTTTCCCCAGAGAAGTCCATTTCTCCAAGTATGTCTCGATTCGTGCAGAGAACTGGTGATAGGTTTCACCTGACAGTAGTTTAGCATTCCTAAATTTTTTCCTGTAAAACTCTGCATTCTTTTCATACCTTAACAAAAGAGCCTGCTTTAGCATGTCATAATTTTCCTGATCACCTCTGCTCATTTTTGCAAAAACTTCATAAGCTGCCCCACGAAGTCCCTGAGATAACTTTAAGCTCCACCTTTCTCTCTCTAACCCATACGTGGTAGCTAATAGTTCGTACCTATTTATATAGCTCTCAATATCATCGTCTTTCTCAACAAAATGATCTAAATGAAAGTTCATAGCTGAGGTCGAGGCTCCCTGAGTAACCGTAGCATCAGAGGCAAAGGGACTGGCACCATTTTCAGGAGCATGGCCTTGAAACTCAAACTCCCTTAGTCGTAACTCATGTTCCCTTTGTAATCTCTTCTCCTCCTTTTCTGCTTCCCTCTCTGCAGCTAATCTCTTCTCTTCTCTTTCTGCAGCTAATTTCTTCTCTTCTCTTTCTGCAGCTAATTTCTTCTCTTCTCTTTCTGCAGCTAATCTTTTGTCTTCTCTTTCTGCTTCCAATTTCTTAGCCTCTTTGTCAGCCTCAATCTGCAACCTCTTAGTCTCAGCCTCATCTTGCAACCTCTTAGTCTCAGCCTCAGCTTCAAATTGTAACTTCTTAATTTCCCTTTCAGCCTCTAACCTTCTTTCGGCTTCTTTTTCTAATCTTCTTTCTTCGCGTTCAATAAATTTGTCACATTCCGTTGTGACATAGGCAACCATAACTTGCCCATCTAATCCTAACTCTTTTGCAGTCTGAACCGCAGCAGATCGAAATTTGGCCAGGTCCGCCATTGTCTATCAGGTAAATTTTTATAATGTCTACCCAACAATTCAATTTCTAACTATATATCTAATGGACAACACAGGCACCGTGAGCTCAACCTTATTTAATTCCACCCAAGGATACCTTTTAATTCTTATATTCCCTGAAGTGAATTACCCCCAATATTTTTTAATAGTTAAAGATTCAAAATCCCGGACGAGCCCCCAATATATGTGGTGAAGTGGGATGTTATAAATACTTATAGGGAACTTAGTGTACTGACTGAGATCAGCTGTGAAGGTATCTATATCTATTAAGAGTAGTGTATTATAGATAACCTTACTTGCTACCACATATCTATATATCTCAGTCAGAATTATTCTGGAATAGTGTGATGCTACGTTATGTGTCTAGGGTATGTGTATGATGAAGTGTAAGTCACAACAACAGACAGATAAACAATTTAATTTAATCCACTACTCTTGACAACACTGTGACACTCACATACATATAACACTCTACAAAGATATCTTAAAAGAGTCACTGATAAACTTTCAAATAACAATATGTATTCATTACTGGCATGAATGAATATGTGTCCTGATTCAACTACAAGGGAACCAGGAATCACAATCAATTTAAATTACAAGTTATGTACAGAATGTATTTAATATGAATATTGTAGTGACATATATTATTACAAATGTTCTATGTGTGTCAGTTTGTGTAGTAGTAAAATGAGGTAATACTGGTTTTGTTTTGTTCAAGCTCTGTTGGTATTTGTCATCATGACTTCAATAGTTTGTCTTTAGGGACTAGTATTGGAGATGTTCACAGTTCCTGATTTTAAGACAAGTAAATTCCCCTCTTAATGTTAATTTTACAAAGTCAGTTCAAGATGAGGGGACATAATGTTGAGCTCAGCTGGCCAATTAGCTTATCTGGCGTGATGGCGGCAGGAAAGGACTCCTCTGCTCGAATTCTCCTCTGGGCTCAGGAGACTCCTCACTGATAGCTAAAAGGACCAAGGAGTATGCTGTCCGACACTGGATTCAGCAAAGCTCTGACCAGGTGCTGCTCAGTACCATCAAGACCACTGTCCCTGAAATCAAGAAGGATGTACCTTCTACTTCATAACTAACTTAAACTCTCTTGTTACATTGATCACAACACAGCACAAACATTGAGTTCAGAGCATTAGGCCAACTGTCAGCTTCATTTGAAATACTTTATTCCAGTATTACCCTTCTTAATGGTTACTACGCCTCTGCACTTCCAGCATTATTTCTTTCTAGTCAATCATCCAGGTGTCAGTGTACTGTTTGGCCATTCCATGCCGTTTTACTTCTCTCCGACACCCTCTGTTCAGGCTGGAGCATTACAGGCTTTACCTCACGTTGGCCACTGAACTACACATATATATACAGGCATAAATCAACAATTCACATTCAATTTTCATTAAAAGATATTGAATGGTTCAAGCTTACCACAATTCATACGAATAAACACAGATACGTTGATTAGCAATGAATTCTGGCACAAACTGGCACAAATTCCCATCTGCTTATCTTCCAGGCTTTTATTTAGCAAAATATATGCTGGCTTCAACGCACTGATGCTTTATCAAGCTATTTTAAACAAGTGGTTTCGAACTAACGCTCCCAAGTGTGTATATCAGCGAGTCTGACCAATGAGCCCCGTTTCGACAAGTGTTTGAAAAAATGTTACCTTTCCCCGTTTCCCCTAACAACCAAGATAGTATTTATAGCCCGACCAATCGTGGTTAGGCTTTCATTTGTTGCGCTCCAATCAATTTGGAGTTTACATGGTAGGCTATTTCTGTAACGTAAATTTTTTTCAAACACGTTTAAAAAAAAATCTTATGAGCAGAAATGATTTTATGCTGTCAGGCACCCCCAATATTTTATTTTGGGTATAATTTATTAATTCCTGGACTATTTGCGTAACGTTTTACATATTATTTGTCAGCAAGCCCTAAGGAACCCAAAAATACAAATTTAAAGGAGCTACGTGGCTGCATTCAAAATATGCAATTTCTTCTACCTCCTGTTTCGAAGATGTGCTGTCTGGGTACTGTTATGTTCTCAACCGTAAACCCATCTAATGTTATCTTTTCTAATAAGAGTTTTTTATGATTTATAAACCTAACTCTGGGAAAGGGTAGTGTATTTTATCACTGTCCGTCTGAAAAAAAAATTAGTGCATGTAGACTTACACGCGTGATGCATGCGTTCCTGATTTCCAGCCCTCCCCTCTCTCTCTTTATCCTTTTGTCCATCTGTTCGTTCGTTTTGGTAACGCAGTATAATTAATGTTAGGATTAATTTAGGTCATTACGCAGTACGTCTCAATGTTTTTCTTAGAAATGCAGCACACGTTTCATTGAAGAAGGCGGGTAATAATACAGTAAGCTTTAATATCAACGTGAAAGCGTTACAATTTGCAGACGAAGCAGAAAACAAGGGGGATTTCGAGTACATTCTTTGTGACAGCACTGTTATTTTACCATTGCTCTTCTCTTTATTAATTTTATTTGTTAGGCTTCATATTTACCTAATAATTTATATATGTGGATTAGAATATTTCATGACACTGGGGTTAGCATATACTAATGCTCTCAAGGGATTCTTCATTTGCAGAAATTCAGCATGCGCAAATGTCATTGGGGTATTTGTGATAGGCAGTAAAATTTTTGACAGTACTAATATACATCTGGGTCTAAAATAATAATGTACATTTGAAATAATCCTGTGGAGAAAAATAGCATAACCTACAATACTAGTTTTGGGTATGAATTATGTGCTGTTGAGAGATGTCATAGTATGAACAGTATGATTGATCAAGGTGATAGATATAAAGGAGTTTAGCATAATATAGATCAAAGAAATATTAGTATGGGGTAAGAAAACAAAACTACTGGTGTACAGTGTCTGCATGAAAATACAGGACTCTGGATCTGCAAGGACAAGAAGTCTGGTGAATGAAACATGGAATATGATTCGTTTCAAAAGTAGAGATCAATGTTACAACAGAATAGTATGACACATGTGTTATAGGTAAAGTTGTGTAACATTCTGAATATCAAAAACCGTCTGACTAATAAGGGTGTCTGTAAACAAAGAACATTGTATCATCTGTGGCATCTTTATTTCAATAATCCAAATAAAATGTCTAACTAGAATCCTCCGTGGGCTGGTCTTGATTTCTTTCTGGGCATCATTATTCTAAGGCTGGAAAAAAATAACTTTCTCAGTGAGGCTTTGACATCTTAGTCTGTAAGCAAGTCATTTGAACTGTCCAAGACTGAAAATAGAGTACATGGGGAGAGTTAGTACATTGTTAAAAATTAAGTGCACATTCGCGGTGACGGTACATGGGATGGCATGTACATTGAAGACTTGAGGGGCGTGTCTCAGCAAAGTTTTAGTAGTTCCTTCAGTTTCTCTGCCATCTCTAACCTTGCAATGTCCCGACTGCTTAGGCGAGCATCATACTGAGTAGCAGTGGTGACGGGTGTGATAGGCGACGACACTGCATTTGCTGATTGTTGGGACACTGAAGACATTGACGAATGCGGTGATGGCTTAACATCTTTTGATTGCGGTGATGGTTTCACTGTGGTAGGGGTTTGTATGGCTGGAACATCTGTTGGTTTTGAGGCAGGTATATGTTTCGCCTTGATTTTTCTTCTGACCTGGTTGTGCTGAACGTTAGCACCGGTTACAATGGGCACAGTAATTTGCACACTGTTGTTTTTGACTAGTTGAGATGAGGCTAACACTTCTCGGCTTGGTTTTGGAACATGATTGCGTTTCTTCAGAATCTTTCGTCTGATATAGTTGTGCTGTATACGCGGAATTTTGTTGCTAGGGATTGAGTCATCAGATTCTGTTTTATAGGCGCGTTTGACGCTGGAGCTGACTGGTACAAATAATGTACTATCCGCATCACTGGTTTCAATAGAACTAGCTGTATCAATGTCTGTTTCTTGTTCGTATAATTCTACCATTTCTCTGTCATTATGTTCGTTGGGGTCTGACAAAGCTATGCTGTCTTGTTCTGTTTCGTCTTCATAAAGATTGCTGGTATATGGTTCAACAATCTGCTTGGGTATAGTTTCTTCAGGATCTGATTGTTTTGAACGAGCAATCTTGTTCTTGTGGTATAGCAGTGTTTGGTTTTCACTAGTGTTAAAACTAGAACTGCCTGAACTGGGGGTGTGATAGGTATCAGCTGACGATTTATCACTGCGGGAGTAAGTTTGAGTGTGGATATAAGGTGCTTGGTTGTTGTCATCGTGTGACGTCTGAGGCATTATTTCTTCATTTCTAATGCGCAGGTCTCTGTCCTGGAGTCGATTACGCAATTCAAGTGGTGGGATATCTTCTTCGCTTTCGGACGAGTCTCGTTGTTGTCTTGCTCGATGTATTTCATCTGTGGGTGGTCTGGGTATGTGGTCGTCTTGGTAAAATTCAGAGTCTGTCGTCTCTGACTCTGATATGTCAGACGAATCTGTGCTGGATGGATTATAATTTAGGGTGGCTTTTCTGACTGGTCTTGTATTTGTCGTCAGAGGCGGAATGGGCCGGTGATTATCAATTTTTATTTGTTTTACGTGAGCTTTTGTTTGGTGTTGTTTCTCTTCATTCCAAATAATGAAGTTTACAGGCGTAGTTTGTTTCATGATTTTGTAGCCATCTAACCATCGGTCATCGAATTTTGAACTGCGTACATGTTTCTTGTAGTATACTCTGTCTCCTATTTTGTATGTTGGTAGCTTGGCTGATTTATCATGTTGTTTCTGTTTCTTGTGAAATGCCTTCTGCGTATTTCGTTGTGCAATCTGGTGAGCTTTATACTTTTCTTGAAGGATTATTTCGATGGGGTCTTCTCCCATGTATTTTCTTTGTGGGCGAAGTAGGTTGTCTAACGGAAAGTTTGGTTCTCTTCCGTATAGCATGAGAAAGGGTGACATTCCTGTGGTATCGTTCACGTTTACTCGGATGGCTTCAAGAGCTTGGTTAATGTATAGGTCCCAGTATTGGTGGTTCCCCTTGATATATTTGCTAATAATATCATGTAGGGTGGCGTGCATGCGTTCATTTCTGCCATTTGCATTTGGGCAATAATAAGTGGTTGTAGTATGCTCAATATTCAGCTGGTGTAAGGTGGCTTTAAATGGGTTACCTATAAACTGTTTACCGTTGTCTGAAATGATTCGTTTTGGACAGCCATGCCTGGGAATGAATTCTTGTAAAAAAATTTGCGTGATGGACTGCGATGTGGCATCACTGAGTGGGTAACTTTCTGGCCAAACAGAGTATTGGTCAACTATGTGCAGGAGGTATTTGTTGCCTGATTGGGTGAGTGGGTAAGGACCTGATAAGTCAATGCTCACTGTTTGCATGGGGTAATGGGAAGGTTGCATTTCTTGAAGGGGAATTAAATGTGGCTTCATGTTTCTCAATTTACATGTTCTACAGGTGGCTACATATTCTGTAATGTCCTTGTAGAAAGTTTGCCAATAATACCTTTTCTTTATGACATCAATTGTTTTGTCTCTTCCCATGTGCCCGTTGTTATCATGAAACTGTAGCAATACTTCTGGGACTAGATGTGCTGGAATGACTTTTCTTAGTGTCCCTTCTTGTTTCTGATCAATATAGTATAGAATTCCATCCGTTGGGTGTACTGTAAAATCTTTACTTTTTGTTGGGTTTTCTTTCACGTATGTGAGCAGCTTGACAATTTCTGCATCTTTCGCTTGTTCTACTCTCATGTCAAACATCTCTTGGCTTTCTTCTTCTACTTGAGTGGCGGAATCTGAGGTACTTCTTCGACTTGATGAAGTAATTTCATTAATTTCTTTAGCATTATCGTCAATCTCTGAGGATGTGCCATCATTTTTGACTCTATTTGTTTTCACTTCAGTTTCATCATCATATTTAATCCTGGATAAGAGGTCTGCACAGGTGTTCATTTCGCCTGGGATATGTTCGATAGTGGTGTCGTAGGACTGTAAATTCATTGCCCATGTCTGTAACTTCTTTGGCTGTTCTTGTGTTTTGGTGAGCCAGTTAACCAAAGGTTGATGATCAGTTCTTATAATGAGTTTAGTTCCTCTGACGTAAAAGTCAAACTTTTGTACTGCATAGTGAATAGCATATGCTTCTTTCTCAGTGGTGGTCCACCGTTTTTGTGACTTTGACAATGCGTGGGATAGGAATGCAATGGGTTTCTCATTTGGAATGTTTGGTAGGATGGGTGTTTCATCTTCTAGTACAGGTTGGACCAAACAAGCACCAATTGCGTTATCTGAGGCATCGGCGTATAGTATCATGGGCTGAGAAATATCTGGATGTCCAAGCAGTGGGATGGTGGTTAGGGCATTTTTTAGATACTCAAAGGATCTCTGGCAGTCTTCTGTCCATTTGAAGCGTGCATACTTGCGGGTAAGGGCTATCAAAGGCTCTGCTGCTCTGGAGAAATTGATGATGTGGCGTCTATAGTACCCTATTGTACCAATAAATGAGCGTGTTTGTCTCACCGTCTTGGGGCTAGGCATTTCTCTTATGGCTTTGACTTTATCTTCATCAGGTCTGACGCCATGTCTATTGATGACAAAGCCTAAATATTTTGTTTCTGTCTTTAGAAACTCACACTTCGACAGTTTTAACTTTATTTGGTGATGCCTGAGTCTATCAAACACTGTTTCAACCTTGCGGAGGTGGTCTTCCATCGTGCCTGCGGTATGTATCAGGATATCGTCTATGTATGCCAGGGCAAATGGATGTAGACCCTTTAACACTTCATCCATGAGTGACATATATGTTGCTGGAGATCCTTTTAGACCAAATGGCATAACATTCCAAAAAAAAACTTCCCATATGTGAACAGAATGTGGATTTCTGTTTTGCCTCAGGTGTCATGGGGATGCACCAAAAGCCTGACCTTGCATCAAGTGTGGTAAAGTATGTAGACTTTCCTAACGTCGCAAGTAGATCGTCTATCCTGGGGAGGGGGTAGGAAATGACTTTTGTGATTTTGTTAAGGGCACGGTAGTCGCAGCAAAAGCGACTGGAGCCGTCTTTCTTTGTTACGATCACTATGGGTGAGGACCATTGGGAACGGGATCTTTCGATGATTCCTGCCTGTAGCATTTCATTTATAGACCTTTCCACGAGTTCTCTATTTTTCAAGGGCGTATGATAGGGTTTCATATGTATTGGCTCCTCTGTGGTTGTTTGAATGTCCATTGTGACAGTGTTAGTTCTGCCTAATTCCATGTCATTGAGTGCGAATACATCTTGGTGCTTTTCTACAAACGTTTTCAAACGTTGCTTATTATCTTCTGTGGCATTCAGGGTTGCAAGTAACTGAGCTATTCTCTCTCTGTATTTATGATCTGCTATGATATCTCTGGTCTGTCTTGATGCCTCCGTTTCATTCCCATAATTTTGGGACATTTTTCTTGCATCTTGTGAAAATCTCTGCTCCTGGTATGTGGCTTTCTTTTGCGTAGTTCTTTGCCGTTCATTGGGCTGTGCTTGGTACTGTCTCCTCTGCCATGTACTGTGTGCATTTCCATTTGTCACTGCATTTACTGTATATTCATTTTTTATTATATTTCTGGGGTAGTCGTTGTTGTGCCATTTTTTCTGATTATTTCTGTCGTAACTGCGCTTATCCGCGTACGTTACTGTATTTCTTCTGTTTGTGCTATAGGGCTGTCTTCTTTCCCTGGGCGAAAAATTTTCATTCTTTCTGTTTCCAACTTTGCTGCTATAGTATCCTCCTGTGGTATAGTCATATAAGAATTCTTCCTTTTCTTCGGAAATTTCAATTGGTTTTGGGACTTTATCATATCCACCTGTTTTTGAGTTATATTGATACTCCATGGGGCATGTATCACTGTCTTGTCGCTTTGGATATCCTCCTGGCAAGACAATTTCTGTTTCTCTGTTACTCTGTGATATACAGCACTTCATCTTTTCTCTTGGTGTGCTGGGGCGCAAGAATGAGTAATTATAGTCATTTTCATACTGTGGCCTTTCTCTTCTTATGTATGGACTGGTTCGTTTCTGCCATCTGGGTAGGGTATGCTGTGGTGTAACATGACTGTGACTGATGTTACTGCCTTTTTCTGCCTTATAACTGTTTACTTTCCGTGTACTATGGTTATTTGTACTGCGATTTCGTGCATTATGTCCAGTGGGAGTGGTTGAGACAATTTGTGGATGGTCTCTATTGGTTTTGGTTTGTCTTATTGTTGACGTATCCACTTGCGCTACAACTGTGCCTCTTTTTATAGTGGTAGTTTTTCCTGACATATTCAATATCATGATGGGGAAATCTCTGGACTTCGAGACTTCAGCGATTCCCTCTGTAATTTGCAACAATGGGTCATCAATAATGCTTTCTTCTGCTAGGGGCTGTACTTGAATTGATTGCCTGGTGTTATGTACTCAGAATTTTTTTTACTCTGCCTTTTCCTATGACAAGTTAGTTTGGAGCCACCTTTATGGGAGCTGTAATCAGTTAAAACGACGCTATGTGGATATCGTCCTGGAGATCTATGTACGTATTGTTGACTTTGATTTTGTGGAGGTCATAGTATATTCGAACTTTGTGTTTGTTAAAAAAATCTCTCCCTAGGATAAGATTTCTAGACATTCCTTTAGTAATGACAAATGGGTGTTCAAAATTTGTTTCGCCTAAGGAAAATTTTAGCCATGCTGTCCCAACTGAATTTAGTCTTTGTCCCGTGACTGAAGCTAGGTGTGTTTTGGACGGTTGAAATCGTACTAAGTGTTGGATCCTCTTGAACAGCTGGAACCTAATAAGGCTGATGGATGCTCCTGTATCTACCAGTGCCCTATATTGTTGGCCCTGTATAGACATGATGCAGGAACTGGGGTCCGGATGTATTTTAGTTCCATCATGCAACATTTCTTCATATTGTATTTTACTGGATGGGCCCACTTGACAATTTCTGTTCTGTGTTGTTTCTTTTGTTTTGGACCAGTTTCTGTGATTGTTGCCCTCACTAACGGTCCTGTTTAGTGAGTGGCGCGGCCGTTTCCCTGACGCATGAGGGGTTGAGGTGCGCCTCTGGTATACTGATTTCTGGTGTAATCACGTGGGGGTGGTGCGGGTTGTTGTGGTTGGTAACCTCCTCTTCTGGGTGGTGCATGATTGTAATTTGCTCTACAGGACTTGTAACCATGTCCGAGCCTACCGCATGTAAAGCATCCGTTTGTATTGACATTATTGACGTCGTTTTGCCTCTGTGTGGGGGGTCTATAATTGCGGGGTCTATCATCACGTATTCGTGGGCGAGTCCATTGCCTCCTGGTATGGTCAACTTCCATAGGCTCATGCTCATCATAGTCCCTATATTCTGGTCGGGGTTCCCTACCTGCTCTTTGTTGGAACCTTCGGTGAAGATTTTCCTCCTGTATTGCTGCTTGGATTGTTTCAGCAATAGTCTTGGTGTCTTTTCTAATAAGATGCCTTCTGATATTTTCCGCTCTAAGGCCATCGGCAAATATCCCCACTAACTGTATTTCTACATCAGGTGTGGTAGGGATTTCTCCGCAAAATGCCTCTTCTGCCATATTGAGGAATCGATCTCCAAAAAGTTGTACCGATTCATCTCTTTCCTGTTTCATGCTTCTAAGGACTGACCAAGCATGCATTTTGTCTATTATTTCCCCATATCTCTGGGTGAGCTCTTTTTTTAGGGACTCGTAGGTTTCTGTGGGGTACTGCTGGGACCTCCTTCTTAAAAAATCAGTCACGTACGAATCAGAACCTAACAGAGCGATTTTCTTTTTCTCTTCATCATTTGTTGTTTCTGCTATTGCCGCAAATTTGTCTATGTCGGCCAACCATCTCCTGAATTTCTTCTTATCTCCCTCGAATGGTTGTACTATGGACCTAACTTGGGATAATTTTGCATAATTGCTATTCTTTTCTAAGTTCTCAGTAAGGCGCTGTAGCGCTATCAATGTGGGTTCCTCCATATTTGGATTGACTGGGGGCTGCAACGGTTGTGCATTTACAGGTTGGTTCTGTGGTTGTTGTTGTTGTTGGTCCACACCAAGCTGTTGAAAATTTTCCATTAATTGATCCATCTTCGCTTCTGCTCTTTTTTAGAGGACTGGTCATACGGCAACAAGTTGTATGTGTTTTCCTGCTCAATACCTTTTTTTTTTTTAATGAGGACTGATCACGGGCACCAAGTTGCAATGTGTGGCCGGGCAGGGTAGTGGGGGTTGCTGTTTAACTCGAGAGTATTAGATTTTGATTACTAGCTAGCCTGCTAGAGGTGATGATTTCTCTCTACAGACTTACAGGAATTTACCAGGTTCGGGGACAATCCTCTATGATGTTTTATTTTTAGAGCATATGGTTATTATTTGTGTTGCACCTGCAACGATTAGCTTTGGCATGATCCTTTAATAATTGGTATGATGTCTAACTGCAAACATATGATTCGTCAACAGCATTTGTGTTCAATGAAACAAATGTTTATTCAATTTCCAACAAGAACTGGGTTAAGTCAAATGGTAACCACACCAAATTTGCATAATAGCATGTTGACATTTAATAAACAAGCATAAAAAGTCAATGCATTATTTTAATGATGCAATATTCCTTATTGCATCTCGTAATCTTTTCAAGTTGCTAAAACATGGCGTGGCTCCTCTATCCTTCTAGTGTTCCTTCGTTTATTTGTTAATGTGGTCTAGATTTCACGTTTTTCTTATCTCTTCATTTCAATGAAGAGCCAAACTTTCTCTTATTCATTAGTATTCCTTAGTTTGACTTTCTCTCAGCTTAAGGACCTTCATTCTTGGTAAAAGGTTCAGATATATATGCCTGGGTTTACAATTCTTTACCCAGTTTTCGAGCGTAGCTCCGTTTCAGTTATGACTGTGGGCTCTAACAGTTATTGCATTCAGTATTTAGCAATACTTACAGTTTTCATGAATTCACAAACAAATTATTCTACGTTTCGAAATTACACAGTTGCATTAATTGTGCGAAGTCAATCTCCTCTATAGAATATCACTGAGCAAAGAGAATTACGTCTTGTCTCCACCGCTCTAAATTCATTACTGACTAAAAAAATGGCTTCGTCTCTTGTTCATTCCGGGGAAAAAAGACTCAGCCTAACCATTGGTGGGAAATCACGTGACCAATGCTTGGCGTTACGAAGCGAAGCTTAGCCTAAAATAATGCGTGGCTTTTCGAAGCTAACCTGGTTTAATTAAACATCTGCGCCAAGACTTTTTTAATCTTCTGTTTCTATAAAAAATTTATTTTATATGTTAATATAGCCTGTATCTGAAAACTTACGGTATACGCGGTTACTGCAAAGAATTAGAATTCTTGGGACACACAGTCCATCAGGGAAACATGACCCCTGACCCCAAGAATTTGGAGAAACTAAGAAAAGCCCCGAGGCCACAAACAAAGAAAGACGTGAGATCCTTTGTCTCATTATGTGGTTTCTACCAAAAGTATATCAAAAACTTTAATTCCATATGTGCACCGTTGACTGACTTGACACGCAAGGGAAATCCGGATCAAATTACCTGGACAGCACAGTGTGAATTGGCATACCAAGAATTGAAGGAAAAGCTCACAAGCAAACCTATTTTGAAATTACCTGACTTAAGTCAAGAATTCATTGTGAGAACGGATGCAAGTAATATCGGTTTGGGCGCGACCCTGTTACAGAAGTCAGATTCACTGGATGGGGAATTAACCCCAGTGGCATATGCTAGCAGAAAGTTGAATAAAGCTGGAAAAAATTATTCAACGAGCGAAAAAGAATGTCTTGCAGTAATATGGGCGATCAAGAAATTCAATATTTATCTGTATGTGAAGGCATTCAAGTTGCAAACGGACCACAAACCCCTGGCTTTTCTAGCGCAGGCTAGGCATGAAAATACGAGATTACTCCGATGGTCATTGCTTTTGCAACCATTTCAGTTCAGCATAGAATATATTTCTGGAAAAACAAACCTGGGTACTGATTTTCTAAGCCGCCATCCGTGTGACGAGAATCACAGTGATCACCAGGAATAATATTAAATTTCTCTATGTGTATATAGAATTATGGACTGACATATGACGTCTGTTTTAAGTGGGGAGAATTTGTGGTGAAAAATTCTAATCCACATATATAAATTAGAAAATAAATGTAAAGCCTAACGAAGTAATTCAATAGAAAGAAAGAAGAATGGTGAAAGATCAGTGCTTTCACAATAGCGTACGCCTGGGTTGTAGAACGCCATAATGGCTGAACAAGAAAACCCCTTTTTCTGCTCCGTCTGCATAAACTACACGCGTGTCTAAAAATAAAACGGGTACTGTGTTTCTTAGAAAACCTTGAGATACGCAAACTGCATAATGACCTAGATATAATACTAGCATTAATGTCATTATATACACTACGTTAACCTAAAAGACAGACGGGCTTAGAAGAGAGAGAGAGAGATGCACGGAGGAACGCAGGCAATACTACCACGTCGTCTCGCGATTAAAAAGTGAACGCCAATCCTATGCGAAAGGCATGAAGACCTGATTTTTTCAAATAAACAGTGATAAAAAACACTACCAATACGAGGTTAGGTTTTGAAAACAGGTTTAAAATCTTATTGGGAAACCTGACATTAGTCTGACAGTACAGAAGACATCCTATGATAAAGAAGTGAACGGGTGGTAAAAAACAAATACACGACTATCCTAGAATAATACATATTTTGAACGAAGCCACTTAGCCTCATTAAACTTATATATTTGTGTGCCTTAGGACTTGCTGACAAAGAATATGTTATGTGTTACGCAAATAGGCTAGTAATTAACAAATTATAGCCAAAATCCTATAGTGGGGGTGTCTGACAGCACAAGATCATATTTGCTCATAATGGCATGTTTGAAAAACACTGCTTTAGGGGAAATGAGGCCAACAAGTTAGATACGTTTTGATTGGCTGTAGTAATATGTAAGGCGAAACCTTATTAGTCGAACTATAAATACTATTATGGTGGTTAATGGCAACATGTAGGATGGGTACAAATTTTTCAAAGGCTTTTGTAAACATGGTCTCATTGGTTAGAACGTTTGGTATAGTCAAATAGAAGCGTCAGTTCAGGGCCAGTTTTGAAAATACATTTTGTGAGAAGCAAGTGCGTTGAGAGCAAGCTAATATTTTTCTAAATAAAAGCCTGGGATAAGGCTGATCGAAATTGTGCCAAAATTCATCGCCAGTCAACGTTACTTGTGTATATTTCCATGAATTGTGGTAAGCTAGACATATTTCCTATATATATATATATATATATATATATATATATATATATATATATATATATATATATATATATATATATATATATATATATATATATATATATATATATATATATATATATATATATATATATATATATATATATATATATATATATATATATATATATATATATATATATATATATATATATATATATATATACCGTAAAATCTCGCGTATAATACGCACTCGTGTATAATACGCATGCTTGATTTAGCCCAAAATTTTCTGGTAAAATGGAAATTCGTGTATAATACGCACCATAATTTTTCAAGATTTTATTTTTTGAAACATTTGTTAAAAAACTGAAAGAAGATGGAAGATGCTGCGCGATAGTAGTTCTTCGACGAACTGAAAGACCATGTCGCTTCATAAAACGAACTGCTCATCCATATGACGCTTTAAATGCTGTTGTGCTTGTACGAGATTTTTTAAGTTCCAAAGCTTTAAGTCGGATTTCAATGCATGAAACATCGATGCCTTGTTGCCTTCTATCCACTTCCCACTCCAATAATGTTTTTTTCTAGGTCTGGAAGATCTGGTGGTGACCCACGATTCGCCTTTTTCTTACTAGGCAACACTTGCAGCACCTTTTTGTTTTTTCGTCATAATCGAATGTTGCACTCGTTAATGGAAAAATGTCGACTTGCTGCCCGATTGCCGTTAGATTCTGCATATTTTACCACTAAGAGCTTTTCTGCTGCTGTACAACATTTTCTCGAATTCATTTTTAGGGCTCAAAATAATCAAATGACAAACTTCACAACCAAGCTTAATATCAAAACAGATTGAAGACCAAGAGTGCGAAATGCGTTTTGCAACAATGTCTGACACATAAGAAAACACATGGCACATTCAATTTTGCGCCATTTTCACTGTCAAATTGTGACAAAAACATGACAGACTTTCCAACGTAGGTTACTTTCGATATGGAAAATTACGTATTTTTTAGTACTCGCGTATAATACGCACCCGAGTTTTAGCGGGCAAAAATGAGTAAAAATTGTGCGTATTATACGCGAGATTTTACGGTATATATATATTATATGAAAATTGAATATGAAATGATAAATTGTGTCTGTATGTGTGTGGTTCAGTAGCAAACAGAAGGCAAAGCCTAGATATTGCTCCACCATATAAAAGCTTGCCAGAGAGGAGTATAACTGCATAGACATATATGGGATTGCCAAATAGTAACATGACACCTATTCTATTGTATAGAAGGAATTAATGCTGGAATTGCAGAGGCGTTGTAACCATTAGGGAGAGGAATACTGGTGTATATTGTCACATGAGAAGCTAGCAGTTGGCCTACAGCGCTGAACTCTGTGTTTGTAATGTCCTGTACTTCAGTGTGGAAATAAATTATATATATTAGTTCTGAAGAAGGAGGTACAACCTTCTTATTTCAGGGACCGTGGTACTAAAGTATTAGAGCAGCACCTGGTCTGAGTTTTGCTGGATCCAGAGGGCTGGCAGCAGACTCCTTGTCCAAGATATCGACCAATGGTGTATTTCAAGATAACTGAGAGGCAAGCGAGCAGAGGAGACAGTTTTCCTGCCGCCGACACCATAAGTTAAGGATTTCGTCAGCCAGAGCAGCTCACCCTTGTATAACCCACCCTAAAATTGACTGTAATACTAAATCAAGAGGGACAGTTATTGTTACAAATAAAAAGAAACTGTGATCCCTTCAATATTATTTCCACCATTAACAAACACATGTAGTTGTGATGACAAACAACAACCTAGCTTGAAAAGCCAGTATTACCTCTTAATACTAGAGCACACACTACACACATATTGTAATAATATTCTATGTCAGGACAAAGATCCTTTGTATAATTTTTGTACATACACATTGTGTTTACATTTGATTGTGATTCCTGATTCACTCTGTAGTTGGATCAGGATATCTATTCTTGAAAGAAATTAATACATAATTTAAAAGTTAACACTTGACTTACTTAAGCTAGTCTTCTAGAGTGTTATATGTATGTGCTTGTCATAGTGTTGTAAAGTGTTGTGAATCTTAATTAAAGTGTTTATCTGTCTGTTGGTTGTTGTGAACTTACACTTCATCATTATCATAACCCTAGACATTCAACGTAGTCATCACAATATTCCAGAATAAGTCTGATTGAGGTCTAAATGTGGTAGCAAAGTAAGGTCATCTGTAACACACCACACTTATTAGATACAAATATAGTGTCCCCAGAAGTCTTGGTACTGTTTTAGGCTTTAATCATTTCAGAAGTAAAAATACTACAAACTTGAAATAAAATCATTTGACAGTTAAATTATTTCCATCTCTTTTCACTTATTTAGTTTTGTGAATTTTGAAAAATACATTTTTAATTTAAATTGTGTGTGTGTTTTTTTTTTTTTCCTTGTAGTTCATTAGATATGTAATTAATAGCTGAAAGAAAAAAAAATTCCAGAAAACTGGCTCATTTCACTACCCACGTAATTCCAGGAAAACACCGAGCAAGCGAAGAAACTGAATGAAATTGAGAGGGCATTTGAACAGTCCCAAAAATCATTGCGCCATGTGTCTGCTAAATTGAACAAACATTCCAAAAACCAATTAAACATTTCTGTGGGGAGCCTCCTTCTTATAATAGAAAGCGAATTTTCTTCTTCCTACGATTGTGGACTTGAGCTCAGCTAAGCAGAGACCGCAGTTGACTTTTTCTTGAAAGTTTGCCATCTTCAATGAGAGGGACTGAAACATAAAAGTTAAAATTAAAAACTGATCATCAAAATTCACAGAACTAAATAAAGAACCTCAGAAATGAGGTATCCGAGGAAGGTGGTTGAAGTAACAAGAAGAGACATGGTCCGCAACCAGACCTAAAAACCCAACCACTGCAGACCCACGTAGAACAGTCCCAACTGAGATGGTTTGGCCATGTCTGCAGAATGGGAGAAGACTGGCTACCACGACAAACATGGGAAGCTAAGAGCCAGGGATCCACACCTCCAGAACGAACCAGAGTCCTCTGGGAGGACAACATTGGACAGTCCTTGAAGGACAGACGACTACAATGGAACCAGGCCAGGAGGAAGACAGCCGATAGTATAGTATGGCACTCTCTCTTCCAAACCTCTACACCTCATGGTAGAAGATGAACGACTAAGTAAGTAAGTAAGTTTTTTGTAACTTTGTACCATTGTACTTTTGAAATTGTTAAAGCTTAAAACTGCACTAAGACTTCAGGGACACCACACAGGCAAGAGCGCCCGATTGGCTAAGCGGCTAGAACGCATTCTCTCGCGGCGAAATTACCGAGTTGCGAGATCGAAACATTGTAGTGTCACGCTCGTCTACCCAGCTGTAAAAAGGTGCATGACTCTGCTCTTTAGTTAGGGAAGGCGAAGGCAGCGAGGAATGGAACTGGTCACCCCTACCTCATAAAGCTGGATCTAGTATGGTGAAGTCTTCATAACTTCACTCCACTACGGCAGTGTGTACTAAGGGACTGCCTGTACCTGTTTGCAGTGCTGTAATAAAAACTGTCATCAGTTTATCAACCTTGCGCCGTTGTAACTAGACAAGGAGTGGGCTTAAATTCGTGTATACAAGTCAACAATTGTTTCTTAAATCATCATCAAGTACCATGGCTGGCGGCGTAGATGTTTATGTCTCTCCACAACTTCCTGTCTACATTCCTATTGATCAATTCTGTTGTTGATTTCTGTCACGGGTTCTCTCCTCTGATCGTCAGTAGTGGTCCAATTATGGCCAAACTTCGTGTAAAAGGATGAGGGTTTTCCAAGGTATCAACCTTCGCTCAAGAGTACTCTTGGCAGAGATATAAATAGAAGACTGATGCTTCTATATCAGGGAGCCTCACAGGAATTTACAGAAAGGCAAGCATAACGACTGAGTCATCTAAGGTGTCATAAACTTATTATTCTCCACTCCTTCTGAGCTGCAAGCTGAAGGTAATTCAACAAAATGTTACTCCAGTAGCTCTGTTTATGTGTGTATTAAAAAATATAAGTCTTACGAGCGCAGACATAAAATTCACTCAGTAGTGATTAACTCAACTCTAGATTTATATTTACAAATATAACAGATTTAATAGTGAGTTTTTTGTTTAACGCGGTTAAAATAAATAAAATTCTTTTGATAAGGAAAACAAACAGTTAATTTTTATGATCACAGGATGATCTGGTGGTTTGTATAAATGAGAGTGTCCTTTAGCTGCGCCAGGACGGAGTACTCAGCTGGTGGCATTGGGGTCAGTTGGACTCTGGTTACGTCACTGCTGGTACCGCGTAACGTTTTGGACTGTTCCTTCTCTTCGGGAGTTGAATATTTTGGCAGCAGCTCGTCCCGTGCAGCAAGGCCGGGATAACGACTCAGGGTGCCTAGTAATGTGTCTTCAAGACTCGTCTGGCACAGGTGTATAGCGTCGACAGCTGGCAACTTGTACCAAAAACTGAGAGGAAACAAATGCCTCTTTTAAATCAGGCGACCTCTGGTTCTCTCTTTATGAGTTCTGATTACATGCCCCCCCCCCCCCCCTAATCGGATTATCCTTTCTTATAATGTCAACTGTAGGTTCTAATGACGATGTTTGTACTTTTCAACATATTTTATGTCATGCTTATAAGTAGTTAATGTTAATATGAGAGTGCTATTTTATTTTTCTTTACAACATTGAATTCCTTGAAATTGATATGTAAAATGTATGTGAGAATAAATGAATTCAATATGACAGGTGAGAGAAAGGAAGGGCAGAATGTCAGACGGGCCTGCGCGCCCAATTCTCAACCCTTTGAAAATAAAGTTCGTTCGTTCGTTCGTTCTACCATCTCATCTTCCGCAGAAATGTGTCCGATATCCCTGAGCATTAATTCTGAACCCATCGAGTCACAGATTAAGTGCTTTAGGAGAGCGGTGACATATACAAGTATAAATATACATTTTAAACTTATTTAAAATGTTGATATAATATATATATATATATATATATATATATATATATATATATATATATATAATATATATATATATATATATATATATATATATATATATATATATATATATATATATATAACAGGACGTTATCACCATCCACTTCCTGTTTCCTATGGAGCCTGTGGCTACCTCTGCTATTGGTTCCTTGTGAGGAAACCCGCACGAAGCAGTCACCAGCTCTTACAGTGGTGGATTATGTGGCAAGTTATTTTATATGATGAGATTGCCAGGGCGACGTGCACTGTACATCCAAAAGCAATTTATACATGTCACAAATATAAAATGATAAAATATAAATATTAAACGTACCTTAATAGTTTGGGCTAAGAATTATATTGTGACTTGATGCACTGAAAACGGCCGTAATATGTCTTGTAACTGTTTAAGATGCCGCCGTTCTTCAGTTGGGTTAGATGTTTAACTGGCTACACTTAAAGTAGGATCCTAAGAGTTGGGGTGCTAAGTGATAACTCTGGAGTTATTCCTTTCTAATGATAGAAGTCACTTCCAGACCTATGACCTGTCGGCTCTGGTTTGATATTAGAATATTAAATTAAACTTAATTATGATTTGATCGCTCCCAATAAGCACCTCACTGAAAGCCATATGTGTGGGAGAATCAGTTTAAAATCTAAAGCATTGTAAGACTTACTCACTGCATTCCATCTTAGTCAAGGAGAAATCTTTGATAGCCACGAACGAGTAATATTTAGGACACCAGGTCCAACGACAACTGCATTTTTAAAACATGTTTGAATATACACATAAACTTCTTAACATGTTAATATAATAAATATGTAGACCAGGGTGTCATCATCATCCATTCTGGGGGTTACCTCTGCTTTTGGGTTTCCTGTGAGAAAACCCGCACCAAGCAGTCACCAGCTCTTGCAGTAGGGTTCATGAATCCAATCATTTTTTATGCTGAACTTGCCGGCTTCGTATGAACCTTTACATTTACAAGCAATTTAAACATGTTAAATGCAAAAATATAAAATAAAACAATATACATATTACAACTTACCCCGATTACCAGCAGTGAAGTTACTTACTTCTTGAACAGGGACAATTTCCGAATAGTGTCGGGTCACTGGTTTTAAGAGCCCGTCTTACAGGTGGTCGAGGTATTACTTTAATTATAATCCCACTGTTATCCTGTATGCAGGTTCCTAGGACTCGTGGTTTCCAGTACAATAGTCGAGTTCTCTGTATGTCTAACTGTGATGAAATCATCTCATTCGTTACATTTTCTTGTGCCATCTGTTAAGTCCTTCTGTGCTCTTCCCTTCCTTTTTTTCCACTTCTGACAGTATATGTTATTTTCGATTCATTGTTTACACTCTCATCCTTCAGTTCAAGATTTCTTGTCATATCTGGGCTTGATCGACCATCTTTTCTGATTATTGTAATCACTGACTTTCGTTTGAACCCATATTGGCTCCTGGATCTGTAGAGTGAAAAGTTGTTTACGAGTGCGTAAAAAATTTCAGACCAGACTATAAAGGCACGGATTACAACGAAAAAAAAAAAAAGCGGAGATGAGTTTGTCTTATCGCTTTTACGGCTATTGTTACCCCCTACGTTCTGTCTGGGATGATACAGAACAAACCGTGAGTTAGAGACATGGTCAGCTCAATGATTGACACAACCCAGGTTTTTGCCTGATAAATTGTTAAAGGTTGCATGTACCGTGCCCAAAACACACGGTAAATATCAACCTGGTGACAACAGATTAATGACGCGCACTTAAGATAACGAATGGGATTTTGGAGCGTGAACGCTTATATCGCCCAGCACGCAAAGGTAAATAAAACAACGTTTATTTATTAATTGTTATTTTCCTGTCATGATCTCTCCCCGGATCCTCTTGCGACCTCCCATGGAACCCTAGGGTTCCGTGGAACCCATGTTAAGAAACCCTGCTCTACAAATTACTGGACACAAGTATTTCGACCTTTATTTGGCTTATACTTGCTGATAGAAAAGTTACATTAGTGATTAAGTCTTTAAATGGCTGGGTCGTTCACGGGTCCTTGCCAGGAACCACTTACCGTGGAGAACACTCAACTGATTACACCACTGCAGTGTGGATTTATAATAACAAATAAAGGCTCGTTCTTCCAAGAGTATCACCACACAACAATGGCTGACATAAGAAATAAACGCCTTTAACAGGTACTTCCCTTTATTACAAACGCATCAGATACAATAATGTGAAAACCACTGTAAACATGCCTTAGCAGCTTAAACTATCGCCTTCATACATGAAGGTACGAATTATACAAAATGACTATTCTGAGTCTCGCTCACCTGAGCGGCAAAACTATGAAAATGACACACTTGAAAATCATCGACCTATTATCAAACTACAGCCTGTAGATAATTCGGTCTAGACCCTAAACTGTTCTAGAAGTACAACGTAATTATCTCCAAGGTCCGAGAATATGGCAGGCACTCCGTTTACAGTGGACAATCTCAACCACGCAGCGATCTCGCTGGCAAAATGGAAAATATTCGTCCTCCCTGGACAAAGGCTAGTTTCTGACTAACTAATTTTGCGCCTTTCCCCCCCCGCGCCCCCACCCCCCCCCCCCCCCACCCCGCCTCCCCCCCCCCCCCCCCCCCGACTTCCGGTAGTCACATGACACACCAGTTCGGCTAACCTCGGCCTTTCCGAGTGCTCTATCGCCAACCACAATACATAAGATGCCCTGCGAAATAACGTTGTGACAGTCCTATACAGAGCCGGATTAACGTAGTAGCAAAAGTAGCATATGCTACGGGCCCCGCGCTTTTAGGGGCCCCGCGCCAATAAATATGTACATAATTTTTTGATCATCTTCTAATACGAGCGTTAAACCAATGATCTTGTGATTTATGCCATCTTTAGCGCCTTTTCATTTGGTGTCACGAAATTGTGAGAGAAAGAGCATAAGAGGGTGACTTAGTGTGACTCTTCATTATTTTTATCTTAACTGTTTGCGGACGGAAGCCATTTAAGTGGCGTTGAAAATGTGGTCACGTTTGGACGGAAGCCACTTTTTTGGCTCTAGGCGACTGCCCCTCTAATTTTGTTTCGTTCTTTGTGAAATGAATTTGCATTAACAATAAAAACTAGAATTTAGGAAACGGAAACTTCCTGTTTTAATTGAGGTATACGGCGTGCTCGCACTCTCTTTCGATCTTGATTAAAATTTATTAATTTGTAAGGTTAGAAAACTCAAAAAATGAGCAGTAGACACAGAGATATTGGACGTAATTATGCTTCTGGAAGTGAAAAACGTAAAGCGAAGGAAGAAAAAGAAAGAAGAGATCAACTTGTGATATCAAAAACACGTAAGCTGACAAAATATTTTGATGTTCATGGTGGTGGTACTCTAACCGCCGAAGCTGGAAATACAGGAACAACTAGTACGAGTGCAGGCTGTGCAGCAGAAAACATACAGCAAAACCCAGTATACACTGAGTCTGAATGTGAAAGAATAAGTGAAACGAAGAAGTACTCTAATGATATTGGTGACTGGCCGAACAATATAGATGACTGTGAGCGTGAATATTGGATATCCAAGGGAAGTGAAAAATGTCAACATGTTGATAGTGCTTTCTCTTCATCCGTGCGATTGTATGATACTGAAAAGAAAACTCGATACTGTCAGAAGTCTTATTTTACATATATTCATAAACTTACAAACAAGCATCATGCAAGAAAATGGTTATGCTATTCAGAAAGTAAAGGGCGCCTATTCTATTTCCCATGCAAGCTTATGAGTTCAGAATGTTCATCAAAGTTTACTGTGGAAGGGTTTAATGACTGGAAAAATGCAAGCAATCTATTGCGTCGACATGAAGAAAGCTCCTCACATAGACAAGCTTCAATTTCACTGTTGATGCGTAAAAACAAAGGTGAACGTGTCGATTCCCAACTTGTGAAACAAATGGACATTCAAGAAAAGTATTGGCACAAACTTCTAGAGCGAATAATTGAAGTTGTGAAGTTTTTAGCAGAACGAGGCCTTTCATTTCGTGGCAGTGATAAAATTGTTGGGTCCCTTATAACGGGAATTACTTAGGGTTGTAGGGAGCCGCGCTAGCGTAGTGGTTACCACACCGCTCTGGCGACCGGGTGATCCAGGATCAAACCCGGGTGACGGCATTTGAGGATTTTTCGTCGACCGGGATTTGGACTGGATTAACTCGAGACCTGGCGAGGACATTTGAAGGAGTGTCGTCGACCAGGGATTGGCGGCTCCTGAGCCAACCCAGCTCTAATGGGTACCTCCGAAATCGGAGAGTATTTGCCTGAATGGCGAGGGACACCTGTCTCTGTACAAGAAAAAAGGGATACTCACGTAAAATCAATGTCAGGCTAGACATAAATAATAACCTGAGATTTCGCCTCGAGTATTAGCGGGCGTACGAAAAAAAAAAAAAAACTTAGGGTTGTTAGAATTACTGGCCAAGTTTGACCCTTTTCTGGCAGAGCATATAAGTACTCATGCAAACAAAGGATTTGGACATACATCATATCTATCTAAAACAACGTGTGAGGAATTCATCAATCTGATTGGATCCAGCATACTGAATCACATTCTCTGTGAAGTGAAGAAATACAAGTATTATTCCGTTTCATTGGATTCTACTCCAGATATATCTAATATGGACCAGCTGACTTTGACTCTGCGCTATGTTTTGCCATCTGGACCAGTTGAAAGATTTGTGACATTTTTGGATATGTAAGGTCATAGTGCTGAACAGCTTACTAAAAGTCTACTTAATTTTTTAAAGGCAAATGACATTGATCTTAAAGACTGCCGTGGTCAAAGTTATGACAACGCCAGCAACATGAGTGGCAAGTTTATAGGATTACAAGCACGAATTAAAGAGATGAATAAGTTTGCACATTACATTCCGTGTTTTGCACATTCACTAAATTTGGTTGGAAAATGTGCTACTGAAGGTTGTCAAGAAGCAGTCATTTTCTTTGGATTTGTTGAAAGCCTGTACACCTTCTTTTCTGCTTCTACCTACCGGTGGGGTCTCCTTTCTACTGCATTATGTGCTGGCGGTACTCATAATAAGTCCCATTTGCCCTTTGTGAAAAGACTGCCAGATACCAGGTGGTCCGCTCGGGCAGATGCAACAAAAGCAGTTTTACGCAGCTTTTCTGCAATAAAAACAAGTCTTGGATGGTATTTCAGATAACAATGATCAGAAGGCATGAGTGTCGTCAACAGGCTCGTGGTTTACTTTCAACCATGATGAAGTTAGAAACAGGAATAATGATCATACTGTGGGATCAAGTATTACAGCGTTTTCAAATGACCAGTGCTTCTTTGCAATCTTCTGACCAAGATTTCAATACAGCTTGTGCACTCTATGAATCCCTGCGGGGGTATATTCAAGCTATGCGATCTACTTTTGCAGACATAGAGCAAAAGGTCAAGGATGTGACTGAGTGTGAACATTATCAAGAACAAACTCGAAGAAAACACAAACGAAATCGAGAGTATGATGACTTCAGTGGTTCCAGCACACTTGATCCACTTGTTGAATCTCAAACGCCTTCTCAGCAGTTTAAAAGCCGAACATTTCTTGTCCTTTGCCCAATGGGCTGATCACCCGTTGGCTTGTCACACCGATTACGGAAACAACGGCAGATGGATCTATTTGTTGTTGCCCTAAAGACGACGCTAGGCGTGATGGGAAACTACAACAGAGAAAATCAATCTGCTGTTGCCCTTAAGACGCCACAAGGCGTGATGGCCTCTGACTGCTTGGTCGGTCTTTGGCTAAGGACGGAAGAAGAAAGAAGATTTCTTGTCCTTATTGATAGCTTGCTCTCTGCCTTGTCAAAACGCCAGAAAGCTTATCAAAAGCTGAATGAAGTATTTGGATTCCTTCGTCAGTTACAGTCGTTTACACATGAAGAGGTGGTAACGAGATCATCGAATCTTATTTAATCATATCCGGAAGATCTGGAAGAAAGTCTTTGTGAAGAACTTGTGCAGTTTACAGAACTGTTGAAAAGTGATCCTGCTTCTCATATTGGCACTGCTCTAGACCTTGTAGAGTTACAGTTTTACCGTTTGATAATTGACAATTCTTTGGAGTCTTGTTTTCCAAATGTAGAAATCGCCTTGCGCATCTATTTGTCACTAATGGTAACCAACTGCAGTGGAGAACGATCATTTTCAAAACTGAAACTTATTAAAAATGAACTTAGGAGCACCATGGGTCAAAAGAGATTGAACAATCTCACACTAATGAGCATTGGACATAAACATCTGCGTGAAATTGATACATCCTATATCATCAACAAATTTGCTCATGCTAAATGTAGAAACATTAATATTTAAACAATAATGTTGACTGTGTTGTTACTTTTGATAATGATAATTACTATGCAAATTAAAAATGTATGTGTTCAAATATATATTTATGTTGTTTTATTTTTTTTTTTTAAATATAGGGCCCCTTTCTTAACATATGCTACAGGCCCCGTACTAGCTTAATCCGGCCCTGGTCCTATATACAATAGTTGTGAAGGCGTCGTGAAAATGACCTCAGCCAATGAAACACTTTTGTTTGGGGTGCTAATTTGGTTGTGCGTCCTTTCACGATTTATTTTCACAGCAAAGCTATGGCACCGTTTCGATGGTGCTTGGTTCGATTCCCGGTAAGCCTATCACTTATATTTCTTCTTTGTTGTCTGCTGTCCACCTTTCTGTCCAAAGGGTGCCTGTTTATTACCTATACAGTAGAGCGTCGATTATCCGAACTAATTGTGACCAAGGTTGCTTCGGTTAATCAAATAATTCGGATAATCAATCATACAGATTATACTAATCAAAGTGTAATTTGGCCTACAATTAAATTCTTGAAAATTTGATTTCCGACAAATTAAGATTATTTCTATGCAATACTGCACATATCTTCAAATAAATAATCAGAAAAGAATGCATTCAGCGACAGGAGTAATACTTCAGCATTTAAATTAGTGTACTAAGAGTAGATAATGTACTTTCATTTATTTTTTATTTCTTTTGACGGCTGCGACGGTTCGGATAACTGACGGTTCAGATAATTGTCGGTTTGGATAATTGACGTTCGGATAATCGAAGTTGTACTGTATTTGTTTATCTATTTATTACTCACAGGGCTCAGGTGTCCTTCATTATTTATTTATTTTGTATATACTTAACTTAGTTCTCTCTTCCTTCCTCTTCTGTTTTGCTTGCTAGTACTGGACAAAGGCCTTGTGGTCGTAACGTTAGCAATTCTCGTTGCCCTAGTAAAACGTACTATCCATTTTTGTCTGCCCCACCATATGTTAAAAATCAGGGCCACAACATATTTCGCCACATCGTTTGGTCTGATCAAATATAAAAATGTAAAGGTCGTCCCATATAAGATACTGCCGTAGTGGAATGAAGTATTAGTGACTTTAGTATAACTAGTTTTCAGACTTTAGGTTCCCGTTCGCACTGCCTTTGACTTCCCTGACTCATGAGCAGAGGCAGATACCTATTTACAGCTGGATGCTGGTAGATTCGTTTGAGCGCTTGCTCTCACGGCAAAATTACCGGGATCGGTGATCAAAACCTGGTCACATCACGCTCCAGTCTAAGAAGGGTGAAAGTGTGATGATTCAAATATTTAGACCACAAGTTATTTTGTATTTTGACATGCACCAGTTACACAACTGGTGGACCTTGTTTCTGGGTTGAACGGGGCAAGCCTTGTAAAAACGAAGCAAACCATATTTTTTTTTAATGATATTTTTATGGTTATGAATCTTACCGGGCGTGACTGCCAAAAGAAGTAGCTGACAGTACTCACACATCTGTCCGTTGCAAACCCGCCAGAATCGGACATACGACCATTAAGACATAGTCCCTGCCAATTCCCAGACAAGCCGTTAGCGTCCTCAAAGTTGTCTGCAAACACACATTCCGGACGGTGAGGTGATATTTTCCCGCCAAACAATCAAACCGTCGACACTCGCGGCATCCTTGCCCTCGTCAAATATGACTTCTGCTGGCTTCTTGTCCACAAAGATAACTAGAGTTGCCAGATTGGTTGAGATAAGGCCAAATTCTTTGAAGCGCCTAAAGTTAGCACAAAATCAATTAAATTCACGTTTATTAGAAATAATATCTTTGTGAAAATAAACTCTTTAGAAAATAAGTTGAAGCTAAACAGCCTCTTTATGGAATGGTTTGGCCTTTTTTTCATAACGCCTTACGTACATAGGAAACTAGTTGATTCGTCCAGTGCAGGAATCTAATGAAAACCAACTTACGAACAAACTTGGCAAATTTTGTGTCGCCCCGAGATGGGAGAAAATGGTGGCTGGGTTATTTGCAGTGTAATATTTAGAGGAATTTGGGGAAGCCTCGTGTTTGTAAACTTAACAAGGCGTTCTGGGAAAGTGAAGCTGAGACATCTCGACGCTTGAATTCCGCAGCTGAAGAATCTCTCAGGTGCATAAGATGATACAGGAAAGAGTGTTTTGAGTGAATAGAAAGCGAAGGTTAAAGGATAGAGAGAGAAGCGGAGACAGACACGAATAGGCAAAGAATGAGACGGCGGACGCGTAGAGACAGATGAAGAAAAGTAGATAATAGAATGACACGGGAAGCGGAGGGAAATTGAAAAAGCTAAAGAACGATTAATAAGCAAATACAATATTAATTTTACGAGTGAGCGACCCGCCAAAAATGGCGGGAATGAATTATAGTTTGCTCTGTCTGCTGTATGTCCTGACGACATTAATTCTTTTGTGATAATAGCATTTCTTTTTCTTTCTTTCTTTTTTTCGTACTTTCCTTCTTTCTTTCTTTCATTTTACCAACGTTCCTTATTTTTTTAATGATTCACAGACGTATAGTTTATTTATTTATTCCTATTTATATATACTGCCATCACTAATTGTGACATATTATGAAAATAGCTTTCATATATCTATTTCATTATCTACACTTTTCTTTTACCTAGCTTTCATCTACGCACGTTTTGTTAACACAAAACCCTCCTACAATCAGAGATCTGTCTCTTTTTCTAAATTTAGCACGCCTAATTTATTTCTGTTCTCTATTTCCTTTGATGAATGGTTACCAGCAGACCTATTAGCTAACGTAGAGCCGGTTACCTGTAATTAAACGCCAGCGATTGAAAATCGTGGTAATAGGATTAGACAGCGATCAGGGGAAATAATTTGAGTAAGAAGGAGCAGATAATTTTGGAACAAAGGGGAGACAATTTCTATTACCCTTCCCTGAATCCGTTCGTTTGATAGGTAATTAAACAATGTGAGCATCGCAAGATCAAAGGACGGGCTTCGCTCGATTTCGCTCGATTGCCAGAGACTGCAAGCGGTAAAAGGCGTGAAAATTCTCTCTGATTCGCAGATCGAACGAGGAAAAGACGAAATCTAAACGTAGGTGTTAAAAGTATAAGGCTGAGCGAAGTTCTGGAAATTTAATATATATTCTCCAGCTTTTAAAATCCATTATTCAGTACTCCACAGATTTTAAAGACATCTGGCTTCGATTTCTAGAATCCCTTGTATTAGTGAAGTTTCTTAGTTTTTCGATGGAGATAGGCTTAGAAGTTTGTGTGAAGGTAATTATATTTACTAGTATTTTTGAGTGATCTAAGTGGTAAAATCGTCAATTATATTTTACAAGTTTTTTTTTCTGTGCAGAGTGATTTACTAGATAGGTCCATCATTTATATTTCTCTAGGCTTTACTGTGTTACAGTGGCTAGCAGAACAAATATCAATTTCTAGCTAAACTATGCCAGCTATAAAATAAATTTAATTATTTGCTAGTAACCAGTCAGAGAATATTTTAACCGACTAGTAAATGCACTGTTCATTATGAGTATTGACGAAATATATAATTATTTCTAATTCATGATGATTAAGTTTTTTTTTAATGACTAGAATTTATTGCACGGGAGTTTTTAAACGATAAGACAAGCTTTACGCTTGTAGTTTATAATTTAAAGTTAAATAACCGAAGTGGATGAATATTATATTTTACGTGGGTTAAGGATAGGATTGTGAATACTATATTATGGTTAAGTATTTGTATTTTTCTCCTTTACACAGTATTGGGTCAAACCCTAAACCTTACCAGCGGCTTCCATATAAATCTGAGAGTAACCATACAAAAGAACAATTTAATTAGTATCTGGATTTCTTCAAGGTAAACCTGTCTGAGGTTGTGTTTACACCCAGAAAAAGACAGAATACCAACCCAAAGAACATTAAGAGTGACTTTGTAACTGAGCATATAGATCTAGATTTCTTTTCCAATTTCATTTACAGTCAGCCCGTTGCGGTGACTTAACAAACATTAACATTTCCCGACGTTTGGCCATTTGTGGTGTGACAAGGAATTTTTATACTGAAGTTACCGACCTGACATTTCCTATGTACTGGAAACCTCAAGCTATTGATACTGTGAGCGCTGTTAAATTTCTTATCTGGACAAATTAAATGTGACATAAACAGTAATACTAAATAAAAATAACAAAGCGAACGCTCCCCAAAGAAGTGAAGTTAACCTGTCTTTGAAGAGCTGGGGTTCTCTTTGCCAAAAATAACACTGGATTTGCTGTGGGTGTGTGTCCTGAAGATTGTTCCAGAAGATACAACACAAGTATTCGGTAAGAAAGAATGCTCGTGGCCACGATTGTCTGAGAAGAGAGGAAGGATGAATGAATAATTCTCATATATATATCTTGTAGAATCCATGTACTCACTTTGTGTATTTTTTTATGCAAGTTTTGCTAATGCTGTCCCTTTCAGAATAGAGTAACGTATAAACTCTGTTCTTTACTGTAGAGGGAAATCCTAGACCATAGCGTATAAATCTTTGACTCTTTGGGGGTTAATAACTTTTCTTCTAACGTGATCTTGTCTCAACAGAGGGAGGGAGGATTACACTTATGAGTCTAACTCTATAATTAATTCATTAACTATTGTTTATTTGTATTTGATTGATATTCAAAATATTGCTGTTGTGAAGTTTCTTTATGATAAATAAAATTTACATAAACTTTATTTACATATGTCCCAACATATCCCTACATCCATTAATATAGTCTTTTTTCACGTTTGTGCGTCTAATTGTCGTCACTTATCTGTGTGTGTGTAGAGGTGAGTGGTTAAATATATATATATATATATATATATATATATATATATATATATATATATATATATATATATATATAATAATAATAAATTCTTTAAGCACCAAACACGGCGCATAAGGCAGAAACCAGTGCTCTCCAGGTTGTTCGTTGTGACGCCACTCCTCTTAGCTCTTGCACATTATTTAGGCCCAACGTTCTTCCTTCTCTTATTATTGTTCTTCTGAGTGTTTCTTTTGGTCTTCGTTTTTTCCGCTTACCCTCAGGAACCCAAGTGAGCGCCTGTAGTGGTATTCTGTTGTTTTGCATTCGTAGGACATGACCGATATAAGACCATCGTCTTTTCCTTATATAGTCGGAGACATATTTCTGCCTAGAGTCTTCTCTTATTTGTCGATTAGTCTTGAATTCTTTCCAACTGATGTTCATGAGTTTTCTAAGACATTTGTTCTCGAATGTATTCAGCTTGTTCTCCAATGATTTTGTTATTTTCCAACTCTCACAGCCGTATGTTAACACTGAGATAACCTTTGAATTAAACAGACGAAGCTTGGTATGTATATTCAATGATCGTAATTTCCAAATGTTAGATAATCTATTGAAGGCGCTAGCTGCCAAAGCAATTCTAGTACGGATTTCTCTTGTTGTGTCACCATCCTGAGTCATTTTACTGACTAAATAATTGAAACTTTCAACTTTCTGTAGTTTTTCCCCGTTCAAGATGATATCAAAGGTCTCGTTAGAAAAGTTCATAGCTTTAGTTTTAGAGGCATTTATTTGGAGACCTATTTTAACCGAGAGATGACACAAATTAAATATAT
>JAMPIV010011209.1:0-80664 GCA_024509875.1 Oreohelix idahoensis
CCCACTAGCACACTTCATACAAAAACCTAAAGACAAAATCTACTCCCTCGCATCCCCCCCGAGAAGCACCAAACCATAATATCCATTAATTGTAATCAAAACCCAAAATGAGTAACTTTTATAAACCCGAGCTCACTACAATAGTGGCAAAAATCATAAAACCTCCGTAACAGGAACGCTAAGCGAAATTGTGTAGATTATGAATTCTTTGGATATAATAACGTAAAAGGAAAAGGATCTCATACACATCGCCCCTGGAGGCAATAATGGAGAATATGGTGTTTAGGCCCATATTTTCTTACCATGGCGCAACACTACGGTTGATGTGGTAAGCAATTCACGCCCGCCGCCTTTAAAAACCTACCCCAGAGTTGCTCTGGCCCCCAATCAGAGGCAGGGTCAACCCCCATTGCATATTCTAAGCTTACTACGCTAAAGTTTAGTTCTTTATGAAGATCATCACTTTTCTTGGCGCGTAATTATAAATATATATATATTTATATTTTTTTATAATTTCATCCTACAGCCGCAAACTTCACTATGAACCGAAACAGCTCTGCAGGCTATGACTGTAATCCCACGTGCTCAGCAGAGACACTGATAAGATAAATGTTAGTTGATGCATATATAATTAATTGTGATATAATCCTTGCAAGTAATTTCCTTTTTAATATATCAATGTTAAGGTCAGAAAACCTTCTGGACGCAAGATTAAAAGAAAGAGAGTGGCAATCAGACGATGTATGAACGTCGGCGGTAAGGATGGATAAAGACAAAGAAAGTTACATTAGATTTTGAAGGTCATCATCATCATCATCATCATCATCATCATCATCAGCATCATCATCATCATCATCATCATCATCATCATCATCATCATCATCATCATCATCATCATCATCAGCATCATCATCAGCATCATCATCATCATTTTTTCAACACTCACCCTTCAACTTTTCAAGGAGCATCAGGACCATGAATCAAACATAAGCGAAGTATTTTATCTGTCACAAGAGCTGTCAGCTCAATGATTAGTTCCATGTAACTTCCTAATTCATCGGATGTTCGCAGTTGCTTACACAGGTGATTGCCTCCACTTTCGAGAGCAGTTCTAGAAGGTTACCGGGTTCGAATTCCCAGTTAAGGAAATATATTTACCTAATCATTTTGGTTTTTTGTTCAGAACCAGTGGTCCTAATGATGTCATTCTTCTCTCTCTCTCCCCCCCCTCCCCAAGCCCCCCTATCTCCTTGGTAGTGAGATTCGGATACCTTAAGCCTTCTCGGATAAGATGGCGAAAAACTACTCGAGGTCCCGTGTGCAAGTTGCGCACGTTAAAATCCCACGGCAGTTGGATACATCATAAAGAGGGGGGGTAAGGGCCTAGCCTGGAAGCCGCTGCCCTGGCAAAATTTAAAAATTAGAAACCTACCCACCACAAAAATTTTATAGAAATCGTGTGATTTCCTATATACACACATTGGGATTCTCGCCGTCTGATACGGAGTTAACTCGTGAGTCGGCACTGTGCTGAGATCCTCTTTAGTGTGATCTAAAGGGCGAGAATCGTAAGCAAATGATGGGTCAGGATTAAAGTTTTGAGATTTTGACCGTGGTGCAATGAAGGATAGTCTGATTGACATAAGGGAAACCTGATTGATGTGACTGCTCGCCGAGTGGTGACGTCCATGATGGTTGGGTGAAATGCGAAATGTACCTGATTGTACGATAGGATACAAGAATGGTGGAAGGACTGTCTGTGGAGTAATGCAATCAGCTCAAGCTCCTAGGCTGTTGAGTCTGATTGGCTGTCTGGGAGGTAACTTTGGTGGAATTTGCTTCAATTCACAGACCGGGCATCTGTTTAAAAATTACATCAAACATGATTCAGAAACAAATGATATCCAAAGAGAAGTTAATCTACTAATGGCATTTCAGTGAATGTTCCGTCAGCTACCTTTTCAGTTTGTGGGGACTGGTCTGTCAAACCGGACATCTTGCAGCATATTGAAACCTTCAATGTCAGTATCAGCTCTGGAAGCATACTAGAACAGACGTCAACTTGAACAGTGTTATTGTGCTTATTCAAGCCGGTTGTTCATAGATGTTCAAAAGGGCCTTAAAAAAGAACTCATAGACGCAGTAAAAAAGTGGTGGTGAGGGTTTGGGTCAGGTTTAGGTCTCCTAAACCTAACCCTAAACCTTAACGACTTTGGCGACTTACTGTGATGACATCATATAAGACGGCCCACTATTCTTCATTTCAACCGTTGGTTACATACGATAATTACCCACTAATAATAATTCTGGGTTTGTTTTGTTCTTCTTTCTACTTACCCGGTTAAACGTCACGGAGCGAGGTAGTTCGCTTTCTTAAGTTTAATCCCCAAATCAGCGTCATACCATGGCTTCTCCATGAATTCAGTACTTCTTTAACATGTATCTCTCTTTCTCTCTACCCTTTAGTCAGATCATCTTCTGTTAAATTATGTAGACCATTTGCTGTATTTGTTTTCTCAGGCGTCCATACATTTTTATTTGTGTCTCTCTCCGTAGCTGAGGTGTTATCAGCTGTGTGTCTATAGTCTTGTGGGGACTCGGTGAGTGACACATGCGTTCTCAATCTATCTTTCAACTTACATAAAGACACACTGAGATATCTTCTGGGCTGGGGCCAGGATTTATCGATGTGTTTTTGCGGCCCTATCAGCGGTAGGTAGCAATCAGTGGCAATCAATTCCGCTGAAATTTTTCTGTTGTATAATTTTCTACTTCTTTATTTCTTACGAGTGCTTGCAACCTAGCGATTTATGTTTGTTGTTTAGGGGTCGTCCACATATGACGTCACGCCGTCAAGGGGGACGAAAGCCACTATTTTGTGACGAAGTCTGACGATTGGGAGAATCCTTAAATCACCCTAATTCATGGACCTCAGCAATGGGGATATAAGCCGCAACGATAAGTTTTTTTGGGGTTTTTTTTTTTTAATGTAAATCTAACGATGTTTCTTTGTAATAAAATGTGTACATTATGTGTATGCAAAAATTTTAGTTATGCGTCTATGTACATTTGTTCTAAGAACGGGTCAGTAACCTTCACTGGACAATCAAAAGTGTCCGTAGCTTTCACTGGGCAATCAATGGGGTACATAGCCTTAAGGGACAATCAAAGAGGTACGTAGCCTTCACCGGACAATCAAAGAGGTCCTTAGCCTTTACCGAACAATCAAAGAACCACGTACTCACTACTAGACAATCAAAGGACTACGTTGCCGTCACTGGACAACGAAATGTGTCCGTAGCCATCACTGGGTAATCAAAGAAGTACTTAGCCTTCACGGACAATCATAGGGGCACGTAACCCTCACAGGACAACCAAAGGTGTTCGTAACCCTCATTGGACAACCAAAGGGGTATGTAGCCCTCATTGGACAATGAAAGGAGTACTAGCCTTCACCGGACTATCAAAGGGCGCATAACCTTCACCAGACAACCAATGGGGTACGTAGCGCTCACCAGACAATCAAAGGGGCATATGGCACAAGAAATGTTAAGAACCCCTGAATTACAAGATGATCGAAAAAGCCACTTCCTGTTTTTAGAATGTGTATATACTGACTTGCAGCCGGGCGACCTCAGCTGAGGCTCAAGGATGTGTGCAAGAGAGAGACATGAAGACTCTGGACATAAATCCTGCAACCTGGGAGGATGAAGCTGCCAGTCGCACTAAGTGGAAAAGTTCCCTACTGTACCATCTCAGACTGGGTGAAAAGACGTTTTCACAAAAACAAAATTTAGTCCCATAACCGATACTTGAACATCAATTTAAAGAAGTCAGAGGTCATGACACTCAATGTGAGCAACCCTGAGCCCATATCAGTAAGGAATCAGCAACTGGTACAGACAGACACCTTCACATACCTAGGATGCATAGTAACACCAGACGGCGGGGCAGGCAAAGACATCAACATCAGAATGAAAAAGGTAAGAACAGCCTTTTTTAGCCTAAACAACATATGGAAGTCCTCTCAATACAGCACAAGCACAAAATTAAGATTATATCAGAGCTGTGTGCTTTCTGTGCTTCTCTATGGTGCGGAATGCTGGAGAGTTACAGAGAAGGAAATGTCGATATTGTCCTCTTTTCACACAACATGCCTAAGAAAAATTCACCGAATCTTTTGGCCGAATACCATCACCAACCAAGATCTGCTTACTTGGAGCAAGCAAGAGGACATGCACACCATCATAGCTGGCAGACGCTGGAGCTGGGGTGGCCATGTCCTCAGAAGAGACCCCGATGCCATCACAAGAACAGCTATGCTTTGGACCTCTGAAGGAAAACGAAAGAGACGCCGACCAAAAACAACCTGGCGGAGGACTGTGGAGGCTGAGATGCAAAGAATGAACCAGAGTTGGGGCACTGTACGAAGGATGGCCGCCGACCGAGCAAAGTGGAATCAATTTGTTGTTGCCCTACAAGACGCCACTAGGCGTGATGGCCACTGACTGCTTTGACGGTCGGCGGCTAAGGATCAAAGAAGAAGAAACCGATACTGCCGTTGGGGAGGGAAGTAATACAGACTTCACTATACTACTTCCTTAGTCGTTCATTTCCTACCGTGAGGTATAGAGATTAAGAAGAGAGAGCGCCTTACTATCCTATCGGCTGTCTTCCTCCTGGCTTGGTTCCATTTTAGTCCTCGGTCCTTCAGAGATTGTCTAATGTTGTCCTTCCAGCAGACTCTGGGTCGTTCTGGAGGTCTGGATCCCGTGCTCTTAGCCTCCCATACCTGCCATGGCAGCCGGTCTTCTCCCATTCTGCAGGTATGGCCAAACTCTCTTAGTTGGGACTGTGCCATTAGACTAATGGGTGTTATTATTTTTTTTTTCGGCATACAAAATAAAAATTGAATACAATCTAAAATAGTCAGTACACGGAGATTACAACAGACAACTAAAATCGTTGCCCGCAATTAACAGCCGAAATCTCACGCGAAAGTTGTAAAGGTTAATTTAGCGTATTATTTTATGTAACAAAAAAGTGGCATTTAATTATCTTTGTGTTGGCATTTGTTTCAATAATATTAGTTATGTTTGGTTTGGTCTTAAGGACTATCTTCATTGCACACAGATGACGCTTCATCAGTGCTCCGATCTCCTCACTTACATCACACAAGGAGGATCTCTTTGTGAGTTGTTTGTTAGACAAAGTTGTTCTAGTAGTGTTCGAAAATAGTCGATGTCTGTTGCAAACTGACGATTTTTAGATTAAATCATTTCGCTCCCAGATGTGATAGAGTTAGTTTCTAGATGTGGTAACGAGTCGAGGTTTTCACCGGGTGTTAAGCCAATGTATATTGGTCGTTTCTGCAGTGGCAGAAAAGCTGTAACTATCATCCAGACATCCATCTCGATATTTGCCACGTTTGTTATATGACAGTGTTCATTTAACCTGAGGACAAGCTTTCAGTGTTTCCAAGTCAGAGAAATGTGGGTGGGTATTCCTTTCGAATTATCAGGGTATGTTTTTAGTTGGTTGCCAAACTATTAATGGAACTGGTAGTAAAGAGAGCTTAAGTAGACAGTCAAGAGTAGAAAAATGAATTACAGCAGACAGTCAAGAGTAAAGTGAATTATAGTAGACTGTCAAGAGTAAAGTGAACGGCAGTAGACCGTCAAGAGTAAAGTTAACTACAGTAAGACAGTCAAGGAATTATAGTAGACAGCCTACGGAAGAGGACAGCAGAGTTTTTGGTAGAGCAAAATCTGATAGAAGAGAGACATAACTGGCAGAAATATTGTGTTAACTATTGTCAAAGCAGTGAGTTGTACCAACCGGCTTATATTGTTCATTTAGAAGGCTGAAGAAAATAGTTGCTGTTGAAAGATCTTTGTCAAGATGCAAGTAGCATCTCATACGCCTCTCATGTAAATAAACATCACCATCATCTGTTTACAAGTCGTTTCTGGTGTTGGGCGTATTACAGGCAAGACAGAAAGAGAGAGTGAGAGAGCATGGTGTTTAAAGGTATTGATAAAGCAACCGTGGGTCTGCTGTAGGGTTGTGATCTAAACCAAAAATACGATCAACGATATTTCAAATCATCAACGGCCACATATAGAAATAACACATTCTATCGGTTGCGAGTGTGCAAGAAAGTGATCACATATCACAACAGCATCATCATCTTGCCCACCCTATCACAATTGGCGTCGTTGGCAGGATAGGCAGACAGTGACACCGAGCCAACAGCAAACGAACAAATATTGTAAACACCCAGCAGTGCATTCTGGCAGCAAGATGGCTTCGAGGAGTACACGTGTTCCGAGCAGAGGGGAGTACGAGGATGCAGATCCAACACAAGTGGTCGGTGCATCAGTAGTGCAAAGTGAGGGGCAGAGCAATGCGCCTGTGAAGGTAGTATACTACGTGACGGTGCCGGAGGTAAGGCGATTTGGTGGAAAGGCAAGTCCCACTTGGCAAGAGTTTGTGAAAGACGTAGAGGCCGTGTGAAAGGTAGCGCCCTTTACTGCCGAAGATAAGGTAGACGTTATCTGGAATAATGTCACATCAGTGGTATCTAGACAATTACGCATACGGGTTGCAGCCAAGGCCAGCCCAGAGAAGTTACTGGAAATAGTGGAAGAAGCCTACAGTGAGCGACAACTAGTCAATGAGATGACTAGGAATTTCCAGGCCGTGAGTCAGGGGCCTAGGGAATATGCTGTTTTCTTGGAACGCAAGAAGCCGGATACACTAGTGCATGTAGCCAGTGTAGCAAATCACACTTTAAAGGATGCACTCGAAGCAGAAGTATCTCTCCTAAAGTCCCAGCTAGCATAGCTGTCACAGACCAGTTCGCCAGCACAAGAGGAGGTGCAGAGAAAGAAAACACCATGCCAACCGCAGAAACAGCCAAAGCACAATGAGGGGGGTGTGTGAGCAGGATCCTCAACTAGACCTTCTTGTAGGTGAGAATCAGGCCGTTGACAAGGAAAGCTGTGATCTGACAGTAACAACAAACGCAGTTGCACCGACAAGGCAACAAGGGGTTTGCAAGTGGTATAGTGTCGACAGGGGATGGGAGTTTATTACGCCACATGATGGAGGTATTGATGTATTCGTACATCAGACCAAGATCTTCAGAAAGGGATTCAGGAGTCTGGCAGGGAACGAGCAAGTAGAGTTTGATGGCAAACCATCTGTCCAGGGCATGGAAGCAGTTTATGAATGCGGCATTGGCGGCCAAGAATGTAAGTGTAGTAGGAGGCGACACATGGCACAGAGAAAGCCTACAAAGAGGAGGTGCTACAATTTTGGAGAGTTCTCAGACCACATGGCAGCCAAATGCCCTCAAGGCCCGCTTCCGAAAAGATGCTTTAAGTGCAAGTCCACAGATCATTTGATATCCGCTTGTCCCTCAAGGAGCTCTTTCCCTAAACGTACTGCCACAACTAGGTTGCCTTTAGGGTGCAAGCCAAGAGATGGCCGTGACAACTGTCACCCTAACGGCGCCGAGAAAATTGATCGTCGTTTAGGGGAGGAAACTCGTCCTAAGCAGATAGGAGGGAATACACATCGGTGTTCAGAAGTGGAAACTCATCTAAAGCAAATTGTGGGGAATGTAAGTCACCGTCAACACAAAACGAGTATAAAACACGTTAGACGCAATCCCCTCCAAAGTCGACAGCTGCATACACTGACAAGCAGAAGTCACAAGCAAGATGCGACGCTGTACAAGTAGACGAATCTTCCAAACCACAGCAACTACCAGCCTAACAACGTCCGACGAGGAGACAGACCCTGGGGAGGACGCACATGGTTTAACGCCCGAACCAGGCTGGTATGCCCTGCAGCCAAAAATAGTCCTGCCCTGAGACATTCTGAGACGACTGAAGCGCCTAGCTTAGTGCAGTTTTCGGGACGACAACAAAATCAGGCGGGGAATATGTGACAGCGCCATCTTGTCATCGCCATTTTGTCTGTCGTTCTCTACCTTTTTACTACAACATAGCGATTTGGCAGCCATTTTAGTGTTACTCAGGCAGGATTTAAAAATAGAACATTAGTCATATCACTTACGGATAGCAGCAATCAGAAGAGAGGAGCGCCGAAGCTGCCCGGCGATTGAAGTCCTCTGTCATTTGCACGCTAGACGCTGGGGCAAGTCGCTGTTAAAGCCTAGTTCAAGAACATGCCTAGTTGACATTCTTCTGCTTCTTCTTTGATCCTTAGCCGCCGACCGTCAAAGCAGTCAATGGCCATCACGCCTAGTGGCGTCTTGTAGGGCAACAACAAATTGATTCCACTTTGCTCGATCGGTGGCCATCCTTCGTACAGTGCCCCAACTCTGGTTCATTCTATGCATCTCAGCCTCCACAGTTTCTCATTTCTGCCGTGACCTGTTTTAGTTTACCCGTCTCATTCATTGTCCTGACATTCCAAAATCCTATTCTTGTATCATGTTTTGCGGTCAGGACATCCGTTCTCATGTCAGTGGCTTCCTTTCGGCTTTCACCACTGACAGTCATACGAGCTGAACATGCCTAGTTGAACATAGTTGAACATGCCTAGGACTTATTAGCATTTGAGCACTGGCTGGGTGTTTTGTTTGTTTGCTTACTGGTTTAATGTTTGTTCATTAGTTTGCTTTGTGGGTTAGGGTCACTGACAGGGTTGTATGAATAAATACAGCCCGTGCCTTAGAATCAGAGTTTTATTGTTGATCGGGTCGGTTGCGAGTGTGCAAGAAAGTGATCACATATCACAACAGCATCATCATCATCTCGCCCACCCTATCTCATTAAGAACGCAACTTGCACACGCGACCTCCTATTTTGTCGCCCTTATCCTCGATGGCTAGGCATCCGTTCTCACTACCCAGGAGACTAGGGGGAGAATGACATCTTTAGGACCACTGGTTCTGAACATAATTTCCATAAATTATATTCCCCAAACTGGTAATCGAACCCAGTACATCTAGAATTCGAGGCGGACGCCATACCTCTTGAAACGCCTACTCCAACTTTAATTTTTTTTTAATGCCATTTAAATTAATTATACAGAAGTGAAGAAATACCAATTTAAAATATAAAAACTGAATGTTAAGTCACTCTGTAGTATTCTCCATTCTCTGTCTCTTACGCAGCCTCTCGTTTCAGTATGCGAACGATTTCCAGACGTCACACTCTAGGATTTTTATTGTTTAGTCTAGTCCTGATTACCACCTCCTGGATAAAACATCGGCTTTCCACTCGATATCCAGCCAGACCTCTGCATGTTGGAGAGACACAATAGTGCGTCATCCCTGCACTTTAATGTTTTTTTTTTTGTTCGTCTGTCCTTGGCGAAGGCCTTGTGGTCGCAACGTAAGTTAAATTGGACCGTTGTCATAGTAAGACGTATTACTTTGTTTCCTTCCTCCACTTCACCGTCTTCCACTGTCTTACTGAAATTCTTCTCATTTCCTTATAAAAAGGTTGAGGTAATCCCATTTTAGATGCACTCGTAGGGGTGTGAAGGGTTAGAGACTTTACAATACTAGGTCCAGCTATTTATAAGGTGGGGGTCACCTTTGCCTTCCCTAACTCAAGAGCAGAGTCAGGTACCTATTTACAGGTGGGTAGGTTGGAGCTTGAAGCTACCAGATTTCGATTCCGGAACCGGAACAGAAATTCTTCAACGTTTCGCCCTCTTAGCTCCCCTGACAAGAAACTTATTGTTTACACCTGCCGTCCTTTCCTCAAAACACTATCATCATCATCATCATCATCATCATCATCATCATCATCACGGGGTTATGACGAAAATAAAGGTAATTGCCGCGAGAAGTTCAGATGTTATTGAAATTAATAAGATATCCTGGACATAAAGGTGTATCAGATGATACCAGGATAGTGCCAGATAAGAATCTGGTCTTATCAGTAAAACCCCCTTCTCTGAAAAGAGTAAGGGTGTATAGACAACAAAGGTAGGGTCAAGCTGTATAAGTTTCCAGAGAAGATGGTAATGTAATACTCTGAGTCCTTATCTGCTACCTCTCCAGATCCTCCTCTGTTAATATGATAATTATTATTGTTATTAACTCTGCTAGGGGCAATTATTTAATTAAATTCACCAACAAGGAATGTAACTTAACTTAAAGAATTTAAGTAAGTCTGCTGGTAACTATTTACAATTTATTTGTACAATTAATTTTTTTCTGTTTGAAAATTTTAAAAAGAAATCATATTACAACATTAAATAAATAATAAAATGTTCAACAAAGTCTTTCACTAAGTTAAAATGTCTATCACTATGGAGAAAGTCTTGCTTGGTTGGTCTCTCTCTCTGGTTAAGTAATAGTTAATTTCACAGTTTTGATTGAAGATCTACACTGCTATTGTCATCATGAAATGTTAATTTTATTTTTGGTGAACAGGGATATGCTGAACAGTTGCCTTTGTGGGCAACTTATCTGAGTCACTGAAGATGGCTCCCTCTGATGTTGGATAGAATTTATTTCTGTAATTCTTCCAAGTGGTGTACACGAGATGTCTAGCCCTCTGATATAGATCGGCACTGCATCCGTCGTAACCTCAGTACGAGATGCCTCTTTTATATTTGTTTGATTTACAGTATAAAACCTGAAACGAAGTTAAATGCATTCCCTGTATTTTTCTATCAATATCCCTCTATGACACAGATGGGGATGATAGACAGTTTTCAGACAGAGTGCTAGCAGATGCACAAGATATAATGTAGTAGCAACAATCAATTTAGTTCACTGTGATCATAAATTTCTTCTACATCCTTATTTATAATCCTTTTTCCATGATCCGCGTCCCTACAATAATTTGGTCGTGAATAAAACTACTAAGTAATATATCAAACTATACAGTAATCCAATTACTTTCATCCTTCCTTATGTTCCTGGTATATGTGTCATTCCATTAAGAAATACTTCTTTAAATACATTTCCAAACTTACAGACACACTTTGGCCATCATTCTCAAGTATTTTGAATATTTCCCAAGGCTGGCTTATCCTCCAGAATTACACACAAGCCTGTAAGTTCTCCAGCAACACACTGTAATTTTCTAACACATCTACACACTTCCTATCGTACAGGTGGATTAATCACTAAATTACATAATTATATGGATAATATATATCATAGAAATATATATATATATAATATATATATATATATATATATATATATATATATATATATATATGCACAAGTAGATTCGGTCTTACCCTCAGGCATACACACAGACGAGCTGTTAATAGCTGTTTAAGGTCTGCTTTCAAGTACAGAAGGTAAATCGCTTCCACTAACACTTGCTTTCTTTTGTCGCTCTCTGTGGCTTTCAAATATTGTGACTGACCTGGTTCTGTTAGACACGTGCTATAAATAGTGTGGCCTCGAGCGTCCGAAGTAGTCCCCGAACGAATGTGTATGTGAGTTCAGAAAATATTGGTAAATTTTGCCTATTGTACAAATCAGGAAAACTTAGATTTTATTTATCTACGTTATTCCTTGTGCGATTTTATTCATCTAAAGTTTAAAATACGCTCTATATTATTCTACATATTTCTAGTAAACAACCTTTTTCATTCCTAAATGCATTTTATTCTATGCGTACGTTACACAGCTAAATAATGGACTAACTTGAGGCTTCGATGCATTCAACTAGAGATCTCTCTCGTCCTATATCAGTATTTGTAAAAGTATTAGTACTTACGGGTAGAGCAACATCCCTAATATCGTTTTGGTAGCCTCTTCCAGGTAGTACTTCTTTTAAAATGATGTAGTTAATTGTTCTCCGATACTTCTTTGCCCATATTGGGACTTCCATTTTATTTATCCAAGGCTGTAGTAAACACGGCATAACGGAGCGTTCTGATTGGCCTGTGTATCTTGCAGTTCTTACAATGTATGGCGCGCGGTGTGGTCAGAGTTAAGCAGAAGTCGTGTTGTGAGACAGACGTCTCTTCACGACAGTAATACGGCAAAAGATAAGGAAAAAACCTACGTTACGGTCACAAAACCTTCGCCAGGGACAAAGGAACAAAAACATAAAGGAAAGAAAGCGAAAATTAAGTAAAACGCGTGAAACCTAGATATAACAATTAATATGAATACACCTGGGACGATTCCAGTTTCTTTTTAATTTTTGGCATGGCGTAGCATGATAATGATGATGATGATGATGATGATGATGATATCTACTCTAAGCTAGTATGAAGATAAGTCTGAAGAGACAAAGCTGGAATACGACTATTGTACCTTCATCCCTGTCGTAAACGGTGACAACTATGTGGTTGCCCATGCATCTGGTAACCTCAGCACGTGAAACACGTTGCTACAAAAACTACAATTACAGGAGCAACCTTGTGCAAGGGAGTCATCTGCAGTGGTGACTCCAAGATCTATAAGAAAAGAAGAAGAACAGGAACAAGAAGAACACGAACGAGAACAATAAGAACAATAAGAACAAGAACGAGAAGAACAAGAACGATAACAACAAGAACAAGAACAACAAGAACAAGAACAAAAAGAACAAAAACAAGAAGAACAAGAGTAACTAGAACGAGAACAAGAAGAACAAAAAGAAGAACACGAACAAGAACAAGAAAAACAAGAACAAGAAGTACAAGAAAAATAAGAACAAGAAAAACAAGAACAACAAGAAGAACAAAAAGAACAAGACAAACAAGAAGAACAAGAACAAAAAGAACAGGAAGAACAAGAACAAGAAGAACAGGAAGAACAAGAAAAACAAGAAGAATAGCAATAACAAGAAGAACAAAAAGAGCAAGAAGAAGAACAAAAAGAAGAACACGAAGAACAAGATGGAGAACAAGAACAAGAAGAACAAGGAGAAGAAAAAGAAGAAGAAAAAAGTCCTGATGGTGATGAGGAGAAGGAGAATAATCTATCTCTCTAATCAGTGGAAGCCTTTAGAAACAGCCGGAAGTTGATGATTAACCCTTTGACAACAAAATGTAGGTCGTCCGTTGGTAGCCCTCTTCTTTATTTGTATCTTTATAGACCCTCAGGGACGACACCATCTTCTTTCTTCTTCTTCTGTGGTCCTTAGCCCCGTGACTGACAAAGCAATCAGTGACCACCACGCCTAGTGGCGTCTTGTAGGGTAGAACCAAGTTGTCTCCACTTTGCTCGGTCGACAGCCATACTTCATGTGGTGCTCCATCTCTGGTTCATGCTTAGCATCTCCGGCTCCACCCTCACAACCGCCAAAGCTATGAAAGCGGGAGTTTTACTCCTGGCAGGTTTAACCAAGCTAGACAAGTTTGCTCAGGTAGGGGTCCGATAAAAGCTGGTACCCTGGTCCTACAGGTTGAGGGTGTGCATCACCGGGCTGACACCTCTGTCTATGTTTAAAAAATCACAATCGTTACGGATACTACACGATCTGGCGTACCATTATTCATGTGTTATGACTGGCTCACTTTTTTCTTTATTGAAAATGTTCATACTTGGCAAGTACTGTAGGGAACAAACAACTACAGTTTCTTTTTCGCTTGAAGAAATAGGGTAATGTGAGCAGGATAGCATCAAAACAATTAGCTTCATTTCCCTCTGCTCATCGACAGTCTTACTCGAGAGTCTACCTGTTGAACATTTGAACCTACAATTTTTTTTTAATTATTAGGGTAATTCAGTGTAACTTTATTTTCCGTTTTGTGTGGTACATACATCAAGGGTTCTCTCTCTCTCTCTCTCTCTCTCTCTCTCTCTCTCTCTCTCTCTCTCTCTCTCTCTCTCTCTCTCTCTCTCTCTCTCTCTCTCTCTCTCTCTCTCTCTCTCTCTCTCTCTCTCTCTCTCTCTCTCTCTCTCTCTCTCTATCTATCTATCTGTCTATCAGCTGAATGTTCTTCCTCTTAATAAATTCTTGTTTTTCCAAGATCTCCTGTTTGTGCATCAAATTTTACACGGCAGAACGCCTTCATACTTGCAAATGTTCTTTCGCTATAAGTACTGCTCATATTTTATACGTGGCGACCTACTTTTGGACCTTGCAAAACCTCGAACTGACCTCTTCCGAAGTTGTTTTAGTTATGCAGGTGGTTTAGCATGGAATTCCCTACCCAAGTCTGTCAAAACTAATAATTACACCACATTCAAAAGACATCTGCATTCACATGTCATGAAATCTTGTACACGCATGTAACAACAATTCTGTTTCAGTTATTTCAACGTTTCCATGAGCATTTAACTGTCATTGTAATTTTTTCAATTTTAAACTGAATTTGTAATATTAAGTAGCTCTCTCTCTCTCTCTCTCTCTCTCTCTCTCTCTCTCTCTCTCTCTCTCTCTCTCTCTCTCTCTCTCTCAGCAGAAATAAACAGTCTGAAAACCAAAATACCACCTTCCTCTAGTGACTTAGACAAACTTTCAGCATTCTGTAAGAACAAATGTACAAATTCAGTTCCACCCGACATTCCTTTTATGACAGTTAATGAAGTGTATAACTATCTTATTGGTCTTAAAGATAATAGCGCATCAGGGCTTGACAGTTATTAGTAATCGAATACTGCGTTACGCCGCACCAGCTATTAGTGATTCACTAACATATATGTATATAATCAATGTATCGCTTAAAGTTATTTTCCTTCGGCCTTTAAGATTGCCAAAGTATATCCTCTCTTCAAACCTGGCTCGTCAGATAACAGTAACCTTGGTAACTATAGACCAATTTCTCTTTTATCATCGCTTTCTAAACCACTAGAAAAACACATACATAAAGCAACACTACAGTACCTAGTTAGTAATGACTTGCTAATTGACAATCAGTCAGGGTTTAGACAAAAGCATTCATGCCACACAGCTCTAACTAAGATGATAGACAATTTGCACCTAAACATCAATAACGATAACATATGTGGAGCAATCTTTGTAGACTTTAGGAAAGCATTTGATATGTTAGATCACGCTGTTTTAATAAGAAAATGATAAAAGTTGCAACACGCTAGAAATAGTATTACAAAGCGACACAGACAATCTTATAAAGTGGAGCAATGAAAATTGCATGCAAATGAATATCATTAAAACAAAATGTATGATATTATCAACTAGACAAAAATTACAAAACTCACTGAAAACAACACTTCAGCTCTACATTGGAACCTCTTTAATTGAAAATGTTAATGAAAATAAAACACTAGGACTCATAATTGACCAACATTTAAGTTGGAATTCGCATGTACAAGCACTGACCAAACAAACGGCACAAAAAGTTTACCAGTTAGCTAAAATCAAACATTTCCTAGATGAGGAGACACGAAAAATGTTCTATACATCCCAAATACTAACACATCTAGACTTTTGTTCCACAATTTGGGATGGCTGCATCATGTCCAAGACTAAAAGACTCTATTCATTACAAAAACGTGCAGTGCGCCTAATTTCAGACAAAAACCTCACACAGAGTGTAGACCCATATACATATCTTAACATATTACCACTAAAAAAGCGCTTTCTCTTAAGCAAAGCCAAATTTATTCACAAAATCTTATCACAGAATGCTCCTACGTATTTGTGGTCTATTTTAAAATACAGCGGAAGACGCAGTCAACGCTTAAATAAATTACACATGCCCAAGCCTAGGCTCGACTTATTCAAGAAAAGTTTAGCTTTTTCTGCTGCTCATCTGTGGAATAATCTTCCACACGACTTATAAAACACGCTTAGTCCATACTCATTCAATCACAGACTTTTCAAATACATCATGAGTACAGATTATATGCCACCCTAATTTAGTTATGTTCTTAAATAATTACGTAACATCTTATGTAGGTTTTAAAGATAATTTTGTCCTGTTCAGTATTAATTATGATAAGGTACTGTAAATCTGTGTAACTGTTGTTGTACTGTTACAATGTTGGGATTTTATTTTATTGTTATTTTATTCTTCTTCTTCTTCCGTCCTTAGCCACCGACCGTCAAAGCAGTCAGTGGCCATTACGCCTAGTGGCGTCTTAGGGCAACAGCAGATAGGTTTTCTTTGCCATTGTTTCCCATCACGCCTATTGGCGTCTTTAGGGCAATGGCAAATCAATCCATTTGCTGTTGTTTCCGTAATCAAAGTGACTGGCAAACGGGTGATCAGCCCGTTGGTTGTTATTTTATTATTTAAGTATTATTTAAGATACTTGTGAGAATAAATGGATTCAGTATGAAGACGAGAGAAAGGAAGGGCAGAATGTTAGACGGGCCTGCGTGCCCAATTCTAAACCCTTTGAAAATAAAGTTTGTTCGTTCGTTCGTTCGTTCTCTCCCCCTCTCTCTTTTTCTCTCTCTCTATCCTTCTCTCTCTATCCTTCTCTCTATCTGCGTGAATGACTATGAGTAAATGTACTTGTGTATGCTCAGTTTCTGATTGTGATGATAATATTAATTAATCCTGTCTGAAGTTGTTAATATTTTAATTTTAATTTGTAAAACGCTGAAAATTGTATTGCAGGGCAGAAATGTAAAAAGGAAATTATGCATATTTCTTTACCCTGATGAAATAAAGATTTCGTTCGTTCGTTCGTTCGGTCTATGTCTGTCTACCTGCCTGTCTATCGGTCTGTCTATCTGCATGTCTGTCTGTCTATCTTTCTATCTGTCTGTTTGTCTATCTGTCTATCTTTCTGTCTGTTTGTCTGTCTAATCGAATCTAATCTAATCTATATATATCTAGCTATCTATCTAATCCATGTAATCCATCTATCTAATCCATCTAAACCATCCATCTATCTATCTATCTATCTATCTATCTATCTATCTATCTATCTATCTATCTATCTATCTATCTATCTATCTATCTATCTATCTATCTATCTATCTATCTATTTATCTATCTATCTGTCTATCTATCTTTCTATCTATCTATCGTAAATTTAGATAGGTTTGAAAGATATTTATGGTACCGCCTGAGTAGGGTGGATGGTGATAGTACGTGAGAAGTAAAGGTGTGAGAATAGATTTCACGAGTGAATAGTTTAAGGAGAAGATCTGTCTCTGGAATGGGTAGTTTCTCTAGTCCAGCCTATCTACTAGACTATCTTTTAGTACAAGACAATCTTGTATCTCCCTATATCTAGAAATATAAGTTTAACTAAACATACACTCACACACAATTATGTGACAACAAGACACACAAACGTGAAAAAAATATGGTAAATTGGGTATGGGTCTGACCAACACACAAAGGTAAGTTCTTTTGTTGTTTATTATCATTAAACTCTACAGCATCGAATATCTAAAGAAAGATCAAGTAAAATCAGAATTCATACATAGAAAAATAGCAGAATACATGTGCCCTCCCCCTTATTGAGAGAAAAAAAAAACCCAACAAGTTAATAACCCCAAAGGTCAAAGGTTAGCACTATGTTACAGCATAGACAGTAAAGAAAAGAACAAAGTTCCTACTAAAGCTATCCACTAAAATAACAAGATTTAAGAAGAATCCAGATAATACAATTTTCCTGTAACAAAGAAAATATTCACTCTCTCTGACATACGTGGCCACTCAATTACGCTTACCCTATTCTTGGTGAAGAAATCTCTTGGACATACGATGTCTGAATATATATATTCCAATGTTTTTATCTTCCAAATTGGGCCCAAGTCCCTCCTTCTAATAATTAAATTTTTATAAGGGGGACGCCTAATTTAATGGTCGGTTCCTGGCTAGACGAATGTCACCTCGAATAGTTAATGTAGATCTGGTGTACACAGTACTAAGGAAAACATCTGGTTGCTAAAACTGTTAATTATTGTTAATTGATAATGATGGTGGTAAATCCTATCGGCTGTCTCTGTGGTGAGTGCCGATTTTGAAACAGCGTAACTTGCTGGATAAATCCGCTGATACGACTGTCAAATGTCAGATAGTGATTTTTTTATCTGTGTTACGCCATGGTGGGCTGATAAAATTGCCAAAACAAAAAATCTGGGTATTTGTAAGTCCAGTTAAATTTACTATTTAAAATGTTTATGTGTCCATTTGGCCAATCCTGTTCACAAATGAACTTGGGGACGTGTAAGCCAAGAAGGAGACCACATTAATCACGCAGTAAATGAAGAAAAATGACCAAAAAAGACCGCTTGTCGCCGTTTTATCAGGTCTGCTTAAGAATAGAGAAACATTATGAAAAAAAATGCTATTAAATCTCTACATCTATATACACGGAAGGGGACGAGACGATCTCTTATCCTCACTGTCAGTCCTGATTAAAGTTAAAAGGCACACGGTGTCTTTAGCCTATTCTATCGCGCGTCGCTTAACGAGTGCAAGTTTGGTTGAGGCATGCAGCCTTTCCCCTCCTGCTCCGGTCAACGATCAGCGCACAATGTCAATTATTATTTAATTATCCCTACGCGCACTTAACAAATATCGCCTGTCATTAATAGCTATTATATTGTCGGCGTCTGTGGGTCGTCGTATGGTATTTAACACTAGTCACTTCTATAATTATGCAAATGAAATATAATGTGAATTCTATTGTCCCCTATCAGTCGCGCCTAGCATTTTAATTAAGTCAGCTAAACCTATCTTATTATGTGAGAAAGCGGGTGATGGAAATTACATTAAACTGAACAACTGGCAATAAATATCTGCGCGTTATTTAATTTCACTAGTTTTAACGCTAGGAAATCACAGTGAATTATAATGGTAAAACTTAACACATTTTAACACTTAAGCACAAATTTCTATTACCAGAAAATCCGAATGAAATCCCCACGAAGGCTATTAACACACCTTCCACAATGGTTCTAGACGACGTGTTTAGACTATCCGACTAATTCTGAGCGACATCTGATAACTGGTTTGAGGAGCCACAGTTTATATACATTACTGTTTTCTGCTCTCTAGAGGATGCTAATTTTCACACCACCGTTCACAGTAGAGAAAATCAGAACAGAGTTTCCAAGATAAAAGGTTTCCCCGGTCGCTCTGTCGGCCGTTGCTAATTGACAACAGAGACTTAAACAGTGTAACAGGTTTTCTTAGATTTAATCCGCTTCTGAAGATCACAGAGTTATCTCTTCCTGTATGTACAAACATCAAAGGGTCCCTCGGGGAAAATATTTTGCCCCGAGTGTCTCGCTTCAAAGGTCCGGTGTTTTTCCACGTGCATCTGTCTGATATCTGATGATTGACAGATCAGATCGCGTGAGAAACTCAGGTAAACAAACCAGGTTCGCTCCCTGTTTTGACTGGCAAGTCGCAAAGTTGGTAAGCTTTCCGTTTGTTTACGTTTCAGGGAAAACAGGCGTGGATTAAAAATGAGTAACCGCAGGCTGTAAGTTGCATGGCTTTGCTATCGAATCATAGACGCTGCGAGGTCTAGAAAACTGCCAGACAATGTAGGCTATATTTCCATTATACGTCACACTATCTATCTATCTATCTATCTATCTATCTATCTATCTATCTATCTATCTATCTATCTATCTATCTATCTATCTATCTATCTATCTATCTATCTATCTATCTATCTATCTATCTATCTATTCTATTCTATTCTATTCTATTCTATCTAATCTAATTTATCCATCTAATCTATCAATCTTATCTATCTATCTATCTATCTATCTATCTATCTATCTATCTATCTATCTATCTATCTATCTATCTATCTATCTATCTATCTATCTATCTATCTATCTATCTATCTATCTATCTATCTATATTTTATTTATTTTTTTATTATATTTTATATTTATTTATTTATTTATTTTTTTCAAATTCAGTATTATTATTAATTTTTTTTTGTTTTGGTTTTTTTATTATTTTTATTTTATTTTAAAAACACTTTAATTATGATGATTATTGCAAATGTAATATTACTTTTATACTGATAAATGCCTTAATAACGCTTAAAGTAAATGTGAGGATGAAAGGATATTAGTATACATGATGAGAGAGAGAGGAAGGGCAGAATGTCAGACGGGCCTGCGTGCCCAATTCTTAACCCTTTGAAAATAAATTTCGTTCGTTCGTTCGTTCTATCTATCTTTCTATCTATATACCTATCTATATACCTATCTATTTATCTATTTATCTATCTATATATCTATATATCTATCTATCTGTCTGTCTATCTATCAGTCTGTCTATCTGTGTGTCTGTCTATCTGCCTGTCTAATCTAAGCTAATTGTTATGATTAAATTCATCGCAGGCGCTATCGCACTCGACAGGTTTTATGTACTCATTTCATTGTTGATAAAGCGTTGCCCAGACTACCCCGGAAGTACGTCATATAGTCTGCTGATTTTAAGCAGACGATTCGCTGCCGGCTTCAGATTGAAGATTTGAGCTGTAGTTCGGTCTCTTTGGCTGTGTATTCTCTGTGTGAGAAAGACGTGTCTGAACGAGCTCCAGAAAGTGTACTCTTGTTATAGATGTTCTTCATATCAGCTAGTAGTCCTACAGTTGGAGCCTAAGCGTGATTATATTTATACGGACTTGTCAGTGCTGAAAGGAGAGGAATGAGTGAGAAATATTATATTAAATACTTCAGCAAGATGACTCTGACATTGTTGCCGTAGTCTACATGACGATAGACTTATTTTATGGATGGGCTAGAGATTGCCATTGTCTATTTTAGGGATGCATTCTTTGAAGAGCTACATTTTGTTCATTAAAATATATATTGTCAAAACATCAATCAGGCATTATGGAGTTTTCTACTGTTGAAGACTAGCCTTACGTTTTGAGGACTTTGCAAAAGTTGGACTAAAGTTAAAATCTACCCTAGACAGGCTGGACACCATATTCCAGCTACTTGAAGTACTCTAGATGAACCTGTAACATTTCTGGGCGCCAAGCCGGAGATTTCTCATAACATGTATGGGAGCCACAAGCCGATGATCGCCTACAATCTGTTCAAAGAAATTACGTCAACTTTTTAATAGGAATTCGTGCTTCAACCCAGTTTTTCAAAATGGCGCGCCTGTCGTCTGCTACGGTATGAAAAGGCCGGAAAACAGTTTTCCACGTCACAGTTCTTCATTTGTGCACGTTTCCAAAGAGCAAGTATTCAAGAATATTATATCTGCATCCTTGATGTATGAAATCATCAATTTTTATGCCGAAGATAGCGAATTTTTCTGGCGTCGATGAATCAAGTGTATTCTGAATCGAGTCAGCTGTATCAACGTGTAGACCTAGTGAGCAGTCTTGGTATCTGATAAGGGTGGATTTGAGCTGAAGTGGTAACTTGCCACCCTTATCGACACCTGGTATTAAAGTGTAAGATGTAGGTGTCTTCTCTGATTTAGGATGTTGCTGTGTATGTGGTAGTGGAACAGTTCACAGGGTTATCACACAGGCAACATGACGTGTAGAGTCATAGAAAGGGTAACTTCGTTGTATAAGTTTCTTCCATTTATTGCACGCCACAAAACAGTCATGATACTTATGACATCAACATAGTTAACGAGTTCAGCAAGATGATATGGCACATTGAAAACAATTTCTGTAGTCAGCAATGACAGCTGTTGTATATATGCGTCATAAGACATCACAGTTCAATAGATTCAGAAATTCATAAATCATAGAGTTCTAGTTCGTGAAGCTGTATAAATAATAATTTCTATAACTTCTGCAACAGTGTCAGCTACAGATCTTCAATGTTCATAAACAATAATAAATGCTCCCATTCTGATGCTAGCAGATCAGTTGTATACAATAAGTCCGTTCACTGTCTGCACGTGAATAGCATACATGGGCTACAGGTCAGCTCGACCTTTATAATGTTCCTAAGTCTAACCATCTGACTTGGACGTGATCTCTGATATAACGAATCCTGGAACACAGACAATAGTCTTGTTGGTCTAGAGCGACCCATATATATTTAACTAGTTCAGGTATACAGATACCGGTGACTTAATCCTAGTCAAAGTACCTCTCCATTTTGCATCACACAGGCGAGCAAATAGGCGACAAAATGACGAACCTCTAGATGATAGCATAAAGTTCGATACAAGAGGAATTACCTTATTTCGGAAAATCAACCATGAACATATGCCTCCAGGCAGGCGTGAATAATACTGGGAAATAGTCTAGTTAGCTAACTAACTCACAAAGACAATGTATTTCCCTCAGAAAATCACAAGACGCAGTTGCGTCTGCTCGCTTCTTAAACCATTTCTCAACTCCCCAACTGGGCGGAACACACAGAACGAACTCCCAGCTTTTGACATGCGCAGAACGACAATCTCTGAGTTGCCGTTCACAATAAGACGATTCTAAGAACATTCGAGATAAAAGTCTTATACAGTCGCGCCTTTTATGGTCATGAAAAGAAGCGTTAAGAAAGGTTTCAGACATCTACCATAGTTGACTGGTACTACCAAATAAGGAGATGTGGTCACGCTTCGTTCAAGAAATTATAGACCGAACGTGTCTCTATACAAGAGAAGGCAAACTCCTAAAAAATTGTAGTCTCGATAACTCGGATTATGTCCCTTTGACCATAGAAAACATAATACACACTTCAGTCAAAAAAATGATCATACATATGAAAAAATGTTTATACAAACGAAAAATAATAATGATCCGTGCGTAACATTACCGCACCCTCCCTGGAAAAAAAAAAATGAAACATTTTTTTTTTTTTAAATCCTGGAGCCGGAAAAAATCTAGGCTCCTAACGCACGTATGATGCGTGGATATATACCTAACAAATTAGCTCAACGCATGGAGCGACACTGAGATCATATCTCAGATCCTTAGAGAAAAAATTTATCTAAGTATACGCTGATATATTCCAGGAAGGTGCCACCAACACACGCCACAATGATGGCAACAACATAATGACAATCAAATTATTCTCATACCAATATATGAAATTAAATATATTATGTGTTATCATACAATGTGTTGCAAATAGCGGTGTAATTTACTAATATACCGCACTATATTATTACATTATATAAAGTAACAGTAATTAATAAGTAATACATGTGTTGATCTTCGGTGACATAAAACATTCAATAGAAGAAGATGTGGACATCATCCGCTCCCAATGTAGGACAGGACTTGATATCCTCAAAGTTCCACAATGGACATAAACTCGCAGACTTCAATGATGTGCTGCGAAAATATCAATAACACAAATCTTAAAGACAACTGGTAAATTTCTTAATACAATCCTGAAAATAATTTATTTAAATGTGGCCGAGTGATCTTTTGGCCCGTATATCACTAACTAAGCCTTCTTAGATAATTACATGGTACAATGTTATAAATTTCCCTCAAAAAAAAAAAGTGAGACAAAATCTACTAACATGTCATTATAACATTGGACTGTATATCAGGAAATATATATATATGACAGAAGAATCATGTGGAATCGTGTGGACATCTGGACAGAATGTCTGCCATTACATTATCCGAACCACGGATAGCTCGAACCGAGAAATGAAATGGTTGAAGAGCTATGGCATAACGAGTGGACCTCGAGCTCTTCAAGTTTTTGCTCTGAATAGCAGTAAGCGCTTTCTGGTCGGTTTCCACAATGAAATGTGCGCCTAGAAGAAATCTTTGTAACTTTAGAATAGACCATACCATAGCCAATAACTCACGGTCTAAAACCGAGTAATTCTTTTCTGCAGCGTTTAATTTCCTAGAGATATACATCACCGGATGCAAAGTATCAGAATACTCCTGCATTAGTGCTGCCCCAATCCCTGTTGACGAGGCGTCACTTCGAAGAACAAAAGTCTTCTCAATAGTAGGTAACTTAAGAATAGGTGGAGATGAAAATAGGGCTTTAACCTGGTCCAATGAGGATTGACATTCTTTAGACCAGCGGATCAGATTAGGCGACCCTTTCTTCAATAAAGTAGAAAGCGGTGCCATAATGGAGGACAGATTCGGAATGAATCGTCCGTAGAATTGAATCAAACCTAATAGACTCCTTACTTGTTTCTTCGTCTTAGGGACCGAAATGTTAAGTATTTTTGAAACATTGTGGTCCTCTGTCTTTAAAAGACCATGACCAACCCGATGACCTAGGAAAGAAATCTCGCTAAATCCTATAAAGGCTTTAGAGGGTTTTGCAGTCAAGTTATACTCGCGAAGAGTAGACAGTAATTCGTATAAACCCAAATAATGATCTTCCCAAGAATCACTGAATAGACAGATATCATCTAGGTATGCTATGACATCTGTACGATATGCGAGAATTCGCCGCATCATGCGTACGAATGTAGCAGGGGCGTTCATAAGACCAAAAGGCATGAAATTCCATTGGAATAAACCCCTAGGTGTAGAAAAAGCTGTAAAAGGTTTGGCACGTTCAGTTAGCGGGACTTGCCAATAACCTTTAGACAAATCTAGTTTGGTAAAGAATCTAGAATTAGAAAGTTTATTGAGTAGCTCTTCTAATGAAGGCATAGGTTCAGCATCGAACTTCGTAACTTGGTTCAATTTGCGATAATCTACGCAAATGCGAATGTTATTATCCTTCTTTCGAACAATAACCATAGACGAAGAGTATGCTGAAGTGGATGGTTCAATGATTTCCAAACGTATCATTTCATCCAACTCTTTTTCGACTTGAGACTGGAAATGGATAGGTATTGGATATGGTCTGACTCTGATAGGATTGTGATCAGTTAGCACAATGTCATGTTCTATGACATGTGTGTGTCCCGGGATGTCTGTAAGAACATCCTGAAATGTTTGCAACATCGAAGAAACTTGTCGATGTTCCTCAGCGGAAAGATTTGGAGAAACGGTCACGTTTTTCCAAGATTCCGTAGAATAAAGTGGGACCATAGAAAGAGGAAGATTGACATCAGAAAAAGTAGTTTCCTCATCCTGTATAACTGACAGAGATGAGTACTGACCATGAGTTGCTTGTGAATTGTCCGTAGCCTGGAAAATAGGCTGCAAATAGTCAGGTCTTTCATAAAATTCTGTGAGCATATTTATGTGGAAAGTTTTATGCTTTCCATCAATATCGACAACATAGTCGACATCAGAAATTTTGGAGACTATTGCATATGGACCTTTCCATGCAATTAGAAGTCTGTTCTCCCTTGAAGGAAGTAGAACGAGAGCTTTGTCACCTGGACAAAGTTGTCGTAGACATCTATTCTTATTTGCAAACTGCCTTGCCTTTTCTTTAGCAAATTCTGAAGACGAAGTTGCTAGTTTGCATGCCTCGATGATCTTTTGCCTAAGAGCAATGACGTACTCATAAGAAGATTGAGTCTCATCGCTAATATTATCGGCAGTGATTAGATCGTGAAGTAAAGACATAGGGCCGCGCGGTTGCGCGCCAAAGACAAGTTCAAAAGGGGAAAACCCCGTATGTTCATTGGGGACCTCTCTATACGCAAAGAGAGCCGCGGGTAAGACCCTGTCCCAATCCTGAGGATGATCCTCAGTTATTTTACCAAGTAAAGTTTTCAGAGTCCTATTTAAACGTTCGACCAACCCATTAGACATTGGGTGATAGATACTGCTGAGAGACCTTTTAATGTGTAGCATAGACATTACCTGTGACATAGTGTCTGATATAAGTTGAGTGCCATGGTCTGACAATATTTCCCGGGAAAACCCAAGCGAGAAAATATCAGCCAAAGAGCGTCTGCGATATCAGCAGTTGAGATGCTCTTGAGAGGTATTGCCTCTGGCCAACGTGTGCACATATCGACACATGTAAGGATAAATTGATGTCCTCTAGCCGACTTAATTCTAAAAGGACCGATAATATCTATTGCCATTTTTTGAAAAGGGCGAATAGGAATGTCAGCAGCCTGGATAGGCGCAGCATGTCGTGGTCCTTTAGATTTGACCTCCTGACATACTTTGCAAGAGCGACAGTACATTCGTATGTCCTTGCTCACAAATGGCCAAAAGAAAGCCGCAAGAACCCTCGACTTTGTACGGGAAAAACCCATATGTCCAGCACATTGCGAGTCATGAGCATGTTGCAATATTTGCAATCTCATGCTCTTAGGCACAAGAATTTGTGAATGAGTGGACGTAGTCGAGTCTTGTACCATACGTACAAGTACGCCGTTCTTCATAGAAATCCAAGATTTCCTATTAGTGTTCTGATTAGGATCACCTTTTTTTTGCTAGAATGAAGAATTTTTGTAAAGAAGGATCTTCTTCTTGCAATTTGATAAATGAGTCACGTGTAATAGTCAAGTGACTATCTTGGTCATTTACTTCATCATTATTAGTTAATGAAGTTTGAGGTGGATCCAGAGCATGTGCTCTTGTGACCACCGCATTGGTAGCTTCAATGTTTTGCTCTTCCCAAACAGCAATCTGCTGTGGGGTACATTCCCTAACTCCGTGAATACGACCAATAATAAGGTCCGCAATAGGGTTTGGAAGTAGACACGCGTGGACCTCTCCCGTGAAGAAAGGAGTAGCAATGTGTATTATAGCAGTAGGATACTTTTCTAACGTGCCACCAAATGTGACACATTTGATGACTTTTCCTGTAGCACAGGATGGATCTACAAGAGATTGCCTAACGCCGACAGTAGTACATCCAGAATCAAACAACACTGAGACTGGATTACTATTTACTAGCCCCTTATGTAATATAAGAGAACCTCTCCCATCATGAGCAACATTAGCAGGAAGAGCGGGCAAAGGATGACCACAGCTTAGAGTACTAACGGTTTTCGGATCAAATAAAGTACTGCATTGGATACATTTATTTGCCCTACCAAAATCAAAAGATGAGCATCCGATAGCATTATGGTCTTTATCATTATTAACCTGTTTATCTGCTCCCTGAGATTCTTGTTGAACAGAGTTTGTCTGTTGATATCTTTTTCTCTTATGTTGCGATCTACCGCGACCATTATTGCCTCTGCAATTATCATTAAAGTCCCTACTGTAATTTTTATCCTGGTTTGAGTTCCAGTTTCCATAACTGTCATTACTATCTCTATGCTGTTGAGAACCTCTATTATCTTGGTATTGAGGTCTCTGCATAAAATATTTCCCTCTATACCGATTACCTTTGTGAAAATTTCTAAAGTTAACCGGAGTAGAATAACGTGTAGTATTCGGTTGTCTCCAGTTCTGGGAAGAAGAATCACCCTGGAATTGATCACTATGGTTCTGGGCATAATTACGATTACTCTTTTTATTGAAATTTTTCTGGCTACCCTGAAATTTACGCATAAAATTTGGGCCATAAGGTGCTGCCGAAGCAACTGGCAGACCTTCTTTCACCTTAGAGTTACTAATGGTTATGTGCGGATGCGCAGTAACATACTGGCTACAGTATTCTTCCATTTCTTTTATGTTTTTAGGCTTACGCTCATGAAGAAAAGATAGAAAAGCTTCATTAACAGAAGACATAACCTTATCTCTAAGTAGTAAATCCATAAGAGCTTCAAATGTATTTTCTGTCTTAGACAACTCAACCCATCGTAAAAAAGTAAGACGGATGCCTGAGATGAATTCAGAGAATTCAACTCCAGTTTCTGGTAACATGGTTTTAAATTTAAGACGATATCCGTCCTCGTTAAGTTGGTACTTCTTTAACAATGCCGCCCTGACAACCTCATAGTTGTTTTTGTCAGGCACATCTACCATACTCAACAAAGTCAAAGCATCACCTCTAAGTATCTTGGACAGATGATACACATATAATGTTTTATCTATATTATGCACATTACATGCACTTTCAAATCTATCTAGATAAAATGTTATATCATCGATTGAGGGATTAAATGCTGGTAGATTAAGCTTGAAATCCTTAGCATTAGTCTTATTTGACACCTTATTTGCATCATTAGCATTACCAGTGTTCAATAACTTTAACTTCTCTAACTCTAAAGCTAAGACTTTTTCATCATGTTCCATTTTTGCTTTTCTCTCATCAGCCTCTCTTTGTAACCTTCTTTCTTCAGCCTCAGCCTGTAACTTTCTTTCTTCAGCCTGGGCCTGTAACTTTTTTTTCTTCAGCTTCTTTTTCAAGTCTCTTATTTTCAGCTTCTTTTTCAAGTCTCTTATTTTCAGCTTCTTTTTCAAGTCTCTTATTTTCAGCTTCTTTTTCAAGTCTCTTATTTTCAGCTTCAGCCTGAAGCCTCTTCTCCTGAAATTCTGCTTCTCTTTTTTGTTTTTTTCCATTTCCATTTGAAATCTTTTTTCCTCCACCTGCATCTGCAGTTTCTTTTGTTCTATTTCAGCCTCTATTCTCTTTTGTTCAGTTTGTTCTTTCATTTTCTTTTCTTCCGACTTCAATGCCTTGGCATATTGAACAGTCGCAAATTCTTCTAATTTATCACCTGTCTTCCCAAGGGCTTTACCCTGCTCAATAAAGTACTCAAATGTAGACATGATGTCTAAAATGTGAGTACAGAACCTGAAATAATTAATTATCTTATTTCAATGTTAAATAGCAACAAGACTTAATAAAGTGCTTGTATAATCTCTATGTTGAACCCAATCTCTGTGGGAAACAGGAGTTGACACCAACTTGTATTATCAAATGTATAATAATATCACAAGTCACTTCTTAATCATCAGTGCACTACCCAAATCAGTGCATAACCATCAGTTATTTATCATAACTGCACTACAATAGTGCATAAGCAAAAAACACCAGTTAGTTATGATAAGTGCACTATAGACCAATAGTGCATGAGCATATATTAACAATAGTGAAAGCTAACTATGCAAGAACTATGTAAACAATAACAAGACAATGTAAACAATAACAAAGGTCACCAACAATGTAAACAATAACAAAGATCAAAGTCAATGTAAACAACAACAAAGATCAGAGTCAATGTAAACAACAACAAAGATCAGAGTCAATGTAAACAACAACAAAGATCAGAGTCAATGTAAACAATAACAAAGATCAGAGTCAATGTAAACAATCAACAAAGATCAAACAATACGAAAACATTCGCATAAGTCAAATACACAAACAGCAAAACTAAAAAGAAATATGCGAAGATATGACTAACAAATGACGCTACAGTGTATACACAAAAATATACGTAAAGAACTGAATAATAGCAAAGGGGAGACCTACAAATACAAACAATCGAAATCGAAACTAAAAAAACACAAAGAAAGAGAGAAAAGAAAAAAGAAAAAAAATATATATATACAAGAAACAAAAAATAAAGCACAACTCGTCACAACTAAACAGATATAGCAACGATTGTCGCTAGCAAATTTCACTGTAGGAAATTCGCACAGTCCCTAACGAAAACGCTAACAGTAGAACCTCTGTGACGTGGTATCTTCTACTGAAAGACACCGCCCAACCGAGAAAACCCGCTGAAATATAAACATATAAATATACAAATAACAAATAACATATAACATATAAACATGTATCATGAAAACAATAGGAGAAAGTGTGAAAGTACAGAAGGCTCAGTTAGAACATAAGGGCACAGTTCACAAACAAAACAGGCCACTTAACTTCTATAAATCCAGCGTCAGCACGGTGCAGAACAGGATGTAATCAGCATTCTGAGGATAATGATCCAACGTTGATTAACTTCTGCTCCCATAAACAGCCATGACGAAGGAAATGAGCTTCTAATACTGCAACAGTTGTTACGGCACTTGACCTTCTGAATCTTCTAAATTGATTTAACCGGCACTTGACCTTCTGAACCCGCAACAGTACCCCTGAGACCGGAACAGTTGTTACGGCACTTGTCCTTCTTTTCACCAGATCAGGAAATCCATTCGCTCGGTACTTGTCCTTCTAATTTTACATAAACTTCAATATTGCCGAGCAGCGCCGGGTAGTTTCAAAATCAGCAACTGTCAGAAAATCCGGATACTTTCAATAAAATTTCTTGTAAGGTGGTAGTTGATGCTGTAGTTGTATCTAGTATGATGATGATGTCTGGGTTTGCTGACCCCCTTGATAGCTGGAATCAGAGTGAACCAACCTATGGCCACCAAAAATGATATGGTGCGCCAAAATATCAGATGATAGAACCAGCTCTGGCCACCAAAAATGATATGGTGCGCCAAAATATCAGATGATAGAACCAGCTCTGGCCACCAAAAATGATAAGGGTGGATTTGAGCTGAAGTGGTAACTTGCCACCCTTATCGACACCTGGTATTAAAGTGTAAGATGTAGGTGTCTTCTCTGATTTAGGATGTTGCTGTGTATGTGGTAGTGGAACAGTTCACAGGGTTATCACACAGGCAACATGACGTGTAGAGTCATAGAAAGGGTAACTTCGTTGTATAAGTTTCTTCCATTTATTGCACGCCACAAAACAGTCATGATACTTATGACATCAACATAGTTAACGAGTTCAGCAAGATGATATGGCACATTGAAAACAATTTCTGTAGTCAGCAATGACAGCTGTTGTATATATGCGTCATAAGACATCACAGTTCAATAGATTCAGAAATTCATAAATCATAGAGTTCTAGTTCGTGAAGCTGTATAAATAATAATAATTTCTATAACTTCTGCAACAGTGTCAGTTACAGATCTTCAATGTTCATAAACCATAATAAATGCTCCCATTCTGATGCTAGCAGATCAGTTGTATACAATAAGTCCGTTCACTGTCTGCACGTGAATAGCATACATGGGCTACAGGTCAGCTCGACCTTTATAATGTTCCTAAGTCTAACCATCTGACTTGGACGTGATCTCTGATATAACGAATCCTGGAACACAGACAATAGTCTTGTTGGTCTAGAGCGACCCATATATATTTAACTAGTTCAGGTATACAGATACCGGTGACTTAATCCTAGTCAAAGTACCTCTCCATTTTGCATCACACAGGCGAGCAAATAGGCGACAAAATGACGAACCTCTAGATGATAGCATAAAGTTCGATACAAGAGGAATTACCTTATTTCGGAAAATCAACCATGAACATATGCCTCCAGGCAGGCGTGAATAATACGGGGAAATAGTCTAGTTAGCTAACTAACTCACTAAGACAATGTATTTCCCTCAGAAAATCACCAGACGCAGTTGCGTCTGCTCGCTTCTTAAACCATTTCTCAACTCCCCAACTGGGCGGAACACACAGAACGAACTCCCAGCTTTTGACATGCGCAGAACGACAATCTCTGAGTTGCCGTTCACAATAAGACGATAGGGGGATTTTGAGGCCTGGCATTCAGATAAGTCACGTTTATTGTTTCATACATCGTGTGACTAGATTATATTTGTTTGCCGGCGTATTTTTTCAGAATTTATGTTTCATGTTTTAATGGTGTGTTGTGTTCAATCTGTGGGCGGTAGGCGGGACTTATGTTTCTATCCATACCGTTTCGACTGGTCGATAGATTCAAGAGCGTTTCCTTAGGGTTTGGAATGTGATTGTTTCAAATAGTGGGGCCGGCAATTACAAAGCTGAGAGTTACTGCTACTATTGAAATAATCATTACCTGTGACTGTTAGCTGCGAAGTTTTGTTAAGTGTACCATTTGTAATTGTTGTCCAGTCAATTATTATTTTTTTTCTTCAGTGAACTGCATTATTGTTTGTGATACTGTGGTTTTACCTGACTATCTTTGCTTTAATAGATGTGATTAATGTTGTAAAAAAATCGTGATGTATTGTCATTTCTGTGAATAGAGCTATATTTTTTCCCCCATTGTTCTTTTTTTTAAATTTAATTTAATTTTATTTTTCTAACCAGCGGCAATCGAGCTTTCCAGCCCTTTTGGCCCAATGACATGTCATTGCGAGGCTGGGGAGTCAGTCGACTTTCCTTCCAACCCGGTCAGGAGCTTCGCTCCTTCCCATCCACAGGGGGTTTATGTGCAGGAGCCGTTCAGGTTATTCAGTCAAATTCCCGGTCGTAAACATTCCTTCAAACGCTGACGCCCGGGCATGAACCTTGAAAACCTGGTCGCCAGTACAACGTTGTAGCCATTACAAAAGCGCGGCTCCCTTCTATTTCGTATAGTTCTACCTTAGTTTCCCATTTGCATTTTCTTCTTTTGGGCTCTGATCACTGTATTCTGTCTGCTGTTTGTACCTTTCTTTTATGCTCCATTGTTAACATCTGCATCTTTTATTACTAATGCATCAAGTTGAGTGAATTTGAAGTGGTGTTATTATTGTTGAAAATATTATTCATAAAGTAATAATATTATAAAGTTACCTTATTTGTTGCTATTGAAAAAGCACAATAAGAGTAAATTGTGGCTGCACTGGAGTATTATATGGATCAGGGAAGGTGGCAAGGTTTGAAGGGTAAAGCTTTAGTGGCATATGCATCCAGTGCTACAGAGGAGGCAATAATATATCAGCCAAAATGGGTTGAGATGATGAGGGAGAATGATGCAGCTAAGAAGAGAGCTGATGAATTACTTTTGGAGGAAGAAAAAAGAAGAGCAGAAGAATTAGCTCGACTGACTCCTCAGGAAAAAAAATTAATACAAGATAAACTTGATATGGAGAGAAGGGAGTTAGATAATGAGTTGAGCTCATTAATGAACTTATTTTTCGAAGAAGAGAGTGTAGATGAAAATAAACCTATTGCTACTAATACTACTTTGCAGATAGATTGCAATACACATGTGGCTCAGATTCAGAGAGAAAAGATTAATATGCAAGACATGATAAACCAGAACATGAAAAGTTTGGATAAAAAAATAGCAGAACTGGATTTGGCTAATCAAGAACTCAGAAATCTTCTATGTCATCAGGAAAAAGTGACTCAGGAAAAACTGGTGAATATTGAAAAATTACTCATGGAGGAGAAGAGTAAAAATGTAAACCTTGCGACGTGAATAAGTTGAAAAGTGAAGACATTTCAATAAAAGACTCGGAAATTGCTAAGGCAAGGAAAAGAGTTGATGGATTAATAGATATTGTTTTGAACAAAGATATATTGTTGAACATGAGATATGAAAAATCTCTGAAACAACATGCTAGCAGTACCAAGTGTGGTAGAATCAGGGTGCCACAACATGAGAAAGTAAAGGTATCTTGTCGAGGCAGGTACAACTTCCCTCGACAGCAGTCAGATACCAGTGTTTCTGGTCCCAAAAATACTGCCTCTTCTAAGAGTGAGTCTTGGCGACATGCCAGCAGCAGTAAAATCAGTATGACAAACTGTTTGGCGGATCAGCCAATGGCCACAGAGAAAAATGTATCATATAATCAACATAATCGGATTACCTCTGGGACTGAGAGACCTACCATCATTGATAAAGACATTGCAAACTTGCAGGATCGCTATACACAGTTTTGTCGTCAAAAGACAGTAAATGCTGATGTTAGTACTGTGCAGCATCCGCTGTGTAAACTGCATGCTCACAGTGTATCTACTCGTAAGAGTATTGATGAGGTTCAAAAAGATGACACTAAAGTTACTGATTTAGGTCATGGAGTGCCACTTATTACTAATGATAAAAATGATGAAAATACCTTGCCTATTCAAACTTATACCAGTGCATCTAGAGAAAAATGCCTCACTATGCCTATTAAGCTGCCTTCTCAGCGATGTCTGAATAGGAGGAACACTAATGCACGAATTTCAAGGTCAGATGCATCCAATCATGTATGTGAGTAGGAAGCTCACCACCACAAAACAAATGTATCCTATCGTGGAGCGGGAATTGCTCGCTATCATGTTTTCCTTCAAGAAACTACAACGCTACCTTTTGGGTGCTCATTTCACGCTTGAAACAGATCAACGGGCCTTGGGTTACTTACAGGGGGTTACTTAATCTCTTCAGAAACTACCCCCCCCCCCCCCCCCCCCCCCCGCCCGGTAACCACATGGGGCCAGCCAAAACATCACGGTTTAATAATTACGTTGTGCTCTTTCTGCAGCATGTCCTGATGACGACACCAATTCTCTTGCCGTTATTTCATTCATTCCCATTCATTCCCATTCATTCCCATTCATTCCCATTCCACGTTAACTTCATTGGATCGTTTTTGGCGAACTTATCATGGCTGATGGTCAATGGTCAACGCAACATGACAAAAATGACAGGTCTCCGTGCTATTTTAATTGGAGTTCAACAGTCTTTCACGGAGGCCATGCACGCCGTTTCTGTATTTTCCCGGTAATGCACAATGAAAAGCTTGCAACACATGAGTGTTCTTGCATTGGGCGTCCAGTTTAGCTTTCACTATGCAACTCGTACGTTTATCATATTTTTTCCCCCGAAAAGCTGTTTTTTTCTATGGGTTACCCAGCTGCAAATGAGTACCTGTTTCTGCTCTTGAGTTAGGGAAGGCAAGCAGCAGCGAGGAAGGGAACTGGTTACCGCACATCATAAAGCTGAGCCTAGTATGGAGGAGTCTCTAACACGCCACTACCCTGCGGCAGTTTTTTTTTTAAACTAAACTACGTTCCCCAAATGCATATTCAGAGATGAGAAGCACTGCGGTTAAGATTCGAGCTTCTGAGCTTCCCACGGAATGCCGTTATGCATTATGTCAATATTACTTCATAAATTATATGGGTACTCAAGTATGTTTCATTTGTAAAACCAGGAAAACGTAATCTTATAACAGATACTGTCGTAGTGGAGTGAAGTGTTGGAGACCACTATACTAGATCCAGCATCGAGACGTGGGGTGACCAGTTCTCTTCCTGGCTGCCTTTTCCTTCCCTGACTCAAGAACAAAGTCAGGTACCCATTTACAGCTGGGTTGACTTGAGCTTGTCGATACCGTGACTCGAGTCCTGCATCTTTGCCGCGAGAGACCAGCGCTCTAACCACTCTGTCAGTCGGAAGTTTCTTATGTACTTTAAGATAAAACGGATGCTTCAGGAAAAACTGAACAGATGTTGAAACAATAGGATACAATAATGATCTTCCCCAGCACACATCGTTGCCGTGTCGTGTCATTTGGAGAATCACTGGTGGTTTCAGTGCAGGTTGAGGCGGAAAAAAAAATTCGTCTTTGTGTGTTTTAACAGCTTATAAAATCAACTCTTTACAGAGAGCAAAAATAACAGGGGTAGGGTGGTTCACATGGCCTTTAGTTTCCATGTCCAGAAAACTACAGAAAAAAAACAAAACACGTGAGAAGAATGCATTATTGGATTCCTGGCTTTATTAAGGGAACATGGAAATATCATATTCATACCCAAAATAAAGTAGTCTGGGGTAATAAAACATACTGCTCAATGATCGATGTAATTATAAAGAATATCCCACTAATTAAGTCAGAAGAAATAGATGAAATAACAACAACACATGCTACTCTGGATGAGGTCAGCGCTAAATATTATTGTTAGAAATAATGTTTACCGAATGATCATAAAATGCGAGATTGGAAGCTATAGTAGTTGAAGTAACAAGAAGAGACATGGTCCGCAACTAAACGAAAAGTCAAGGTCTAAAACCCAACCCTTGCAGAACCAAGTAGAACCATCCCAACTAAGATGGTTTGGCCAAGTCTGCAGAATGAAAGAAGATCGGCTGCCACGGCAGGTATGTGAGGCTAAGAGCCAGTGATCCAGACCTCCAGGACGACCCAGAGTCCGCTGGGAGGACAACATTAGACAATCTTTGAAGGACCGAGGATTAGAATGGTACCAGGCCAGGAGGCAGACAGCCGATAGGATAATATGGCGCTCTCTCTTCCAAACCTCTACACCTCACGGTAGAAGGGGAACGACTAAGTAAGTAAGTAAGGATGCTGTAGTCGCGTGCGAAGCACAGGCGATTTTGTAGATGATGGATATAAAGAGAACACAAAAGGACAAAATAAGTAGCATTAGTAGGTTAAGCTAAATAAAAGTGTTAGGGAAGTAACTGAAATTCAGAACAGGTCACGGTGACCAGACAGTTGTATTAAACGACAAGGTCAAGGTCAATTAGATTTTAGTTTGAATAAAACTAAGAGGCGAGATGACAGCTCAAAGAAAATAGATCATATGTGAGTTGCATCAGCTGTGGTTCTCAAATGATATGAGGAAAGTCTCCCACTAAGTTTAATGTTAAGCACTATAATAGGTTTAGAATCGTTCACACGCACTTGAAATAATAAAATATCAGCACGGTTTGACACGAGACAATGTCGGCCAGCCGGTAGAAAGTACGTGGGAACGGTTGAAAAACAAGTAGAGGTATAAAAGGGGCAGATAGGGCAGATAGGGCAGATAGAGAGGGCTCGAAGACAAACCATGTAGAAGTAGACTGCAGAGAGACGTTAAGACGGCAGTGCTGCTCTTTCGGCCAGAAGAACTTCATAATTCATAGATAGAAGCACGTGCATTGAGATCTCTCCAAAAGTCATAGATAGAAGCACGTGTATTGAGATCTCTCCAAAAATCATAGATAGAAGGAAGTGTATTGAGATCTCTCCAAAAGTCATAGATAGAAGCATGTGTATTGAGATCTCTCCAAAAGTCATAGATAGAAGCAAGTGTATTGAGATCTCTCCAAAAGTCATAGAAATAGAAGCACGTGTATTGAGATCTCTCCAAAAGTCATAGATAGAAGCAAGTGTATTTATATATCTCCAAAAGTCATAGATAGAAGCACGTGTATTGAGATCTCTCCAAAAATCATAGATAGAAGGAAGTGTATTGAGATCTCTCCAAAAGTCATAGATAGAAGCATGTGTATTGAGATCTCTCCAAAAGTCATAGATAGAAGCAAGTGTATTGAGATCTCTCCAAAAGTCATAGAAATAGAAGCACGTGTATTGAGATCTCTCCAAAAGTCATAGATAGAAGCAAGTGTATTTATATCTCTCCAAAAGTCATAGATAGAATCACGTGTATTGAGATCTCTCCAAAAATCATAGATAGAAGGAAGTGTATTGAGATCTCTCCAAAAGTCATAGATAGAAGCATGTGTATTGAGATCTCTCCAAAAGTCATAGATAGAAGCAAGTGTATTGATCTCTCTCCAAAAGTCATAGATTGAAGCAAGTGTATTGAGATCTCTCCAAAAGTCATAGAAATAAAAGCACGTGTATTGAGATCTCTCCAAAAGTCATAGATAGAAGCAAGTGTATTTATATCTCTCCAAAAGTCATAGATAGAAGCACGTGTAATGAGATCTCTCCAAAAGTCATAGATAGAAGCAAGTGTATTGAGATCTCTCCAAAAGTCATAGAAATAGAAGCACGTGTATTGAGATCTCTCCAAAAGTCATAGATAGAAGCAAGTGTATTTATATCTCTCCAAAAGTCATAGATAGAAGCAAGTGTATTGAGATCTCTCCAAAAATCATAGATAAAAGGAAGTGTATTGAGATCTCTCCAAAAGTCATAGATAGAAGCATGTGTATTGAGATCTCTCCAAAAGTCATAGATAGAAGCAAGTGTATTGATCTCTCTCCAAAAGTCATAGATAGAAGCAAGTGTATTGAGATCTCTCCAAAAGTCATAGAAATAAAAGCACGTGTATTGAGATCTCTCCAAAAGTCATAGATAGAAGCAAGTGTATTTATATCTCTCCAAAAGTCATAGATAGAAGCACGTGTATTGAGATCTCTCCAAAAATCACAGATAGAAGCAAGTGTATTGAGATCTCTCCAAAAGTCATAGATAGAAGCACGTGTATTGAGATCTCTCCAAAAGTCATAGATAGAAGCACGTGTATTGAGATCTCTCCAAAAGTCATAGATAGAAGCAAGTGCATTGAGATCTCTCCAAAAGACTACAAGTCTCCAACAACCACGCGCTACTTTTTTCGGTTCATGGTTTTTCCAAAATTAGGAGAGGTAACGAATTTATGTACTTCGTGAAATTATACCAGCTCAAACTGAACGCTGAAACATATGTGAAAGTATAGAGAAACATTTATCTTTGTAAAAATCGAAAAACGTTAAAAAGTGGCTATTACCAGAGCAATAGACAAGATATGCTACCAGAGAAATAGACAGTTTATATTACCAGAGAAATTGACAATTTAAGTTACCAGAGATTTCAAATAGATGAGAACCGCTGCGGTTGTATTTTGTAAAATAACACAAAAAATCCAACTATTCATACAAGTAAAAATGTAAGAGCTCAAATGGAAGAAGATAAACAAGACTGAATTACCTCTTACTACTTTTATGAGAAATCATTAGGAACTGTATTATTTCGCTAAACATGTGAACAACAATTGTACCAAAGAAGATCTATGAGAAATGGTGGCAAGCCACATTCAGCCAATTCAACAGCGCTACAGAACGTTTACTGGGTCGTTTTGAAACCAATGCATGTAACTGTCGTGACGTCACAGCTTTCCATGTTGTAAAGTCTACATCATCGTGACCTGTATTGGTGTGCGTTCATGTTTGGTGACAATTATTCATTTTAACACCAAAATTAGTCATCAGCAGGCTACTCAGGAGAACCTGGGAAATGAGATTTCCATCAGCCTCAATCTCTTAAAGACAAATAACAACCCAAATTGATAACACCGTACTAAAACTTCACCACTATACGACTCTTCAAGGAAAGACACAAAATTTAGGATAATATTTGCAATAACCCGTCAAAATTGACAGGTTTTTAATTATAGTGTATTACAGACGGTACAATTACTACTGTGGTCATTTCATTGCAGGCGACCGTCATTAGATATACTTACTTACTACTTACTTAGTCATTCCCCTTCTACCGTGAGGTGTAGAGGTTTGGAAGAGAGAGCGCCAGACTATCCTATCGGCTGTCTTCCTCCTGGCCTGGTTCCATTCTAGTCCTCGATCCTTCAAAGATTGTCATTAGATATTTGTAGTGAAAATTATAATGATGTATTAAGACATGGCGTAACCTTCCTAAATGACAAGTGGAGAAGTGATAATGATCTAATGGACCGGAAATTGACTAAATAACTAACATTTCTTTTATGACAACATGTCATGTCTTGAAGAAACAATCAAAAACTTACATTTTAAGGTTATTTTTTAAAAAAAAATGATGAGTTAAATCCGTTTCCCGAATGAAACTCGACAGAAGAGTATCTTGATTGTCTATTGATTTAATCTGCATCTCCGCACCGTCCTGTCTCCAGTTCATGTACTGTTTATCAATTGTGTTGTTGGCTTCTTTCCATAATCAAACTGTTCATGCACACCGTCATTTGCGCATTTTTCTATTTTCGGGAGAGTACATATAAGGGCAACAATACAATTATTGTCTAACTTTCAACCACACTTGCACCCCTTGGCTGTGGTTGAAAGTTAATGTACCCTCTCAAAAATAGAAAAGTGCGCAAATGACGGTGTGCATGATGCGACCTACCGACGTACTTACGGCGGAAATTATGGTATTGGGTAACTTTGATATATCTTGAGAACCATCAACAAAAGAAATTCGCTACTTTAACACTGAAGAAAAAAAAAGTCGTCAACAGAAAGACTAACATAATAGCCTACCTGGCAGACTAACCAACACACTGGATGGACTAATCTGCCATTCTACTAAAACGAACATTCAACAAATACTAACACTGACACACTAACGAACAGACTGATAAACCAACTATCACTTGCACGGACACAATGCTATAGAATAGTTGTTAATATTAGTATAAGACCGCTTACATATTTTCTAAGTTGTTCCTCTTCTACACTGGGGGTGTAGAGTGTTACCGGAGAGATCGCCATACTATCCTAACAGCTGTCTTCCTATTGGCCTGGTCCCAATCTAGTCTTCGGCCTTTCAGAGATTGTCTAATGTTGTCCTCCCAGTGAACTCTGGGTCGCCCTGGAGGTCTGGATCCCTGGCTCTGTGTTTTTCATATTTTTCGTGGTAGCCGATCTTCTATACAGCAGACATGGCCAAACCACTGTAATTTGGGCTGTTGCACTTGGGGCTGCAGGGGCTGGGTTTAATACGATATGGCAGGGAGACATCAAGAAATTGAGTAGATGGCTTGTATGCGTTGTAATAAGAGTGAACTTAATGAAGTCATAAAATTACATAATCTAGTGTTAGCCAAAGAATCACACGTTGGAAAAAAAAACAGCAAGTCCAGGACGCTTATGACATAAATAGAGTGACAAAGAAAGATAGGGTTTATTGTATAAAAGTGTAAATATTCTATTTTAGTTTCCGCTACTACTATTTCGTCTCATGTACTTCACAGGGATCAGTGAGAGATAAAGAAACTGCGCCTTAGACATGTCGTAAGAAGTGAACAGCATGAGGTTGTGCACATGCCAGGGTATCACAAAAGTCCCTTCTCAAAGGAAGAAAAACTATTTATGTCACATTATTTAAAAGATGATCAAACTGAACTCCTTATGTATTCCTTCAAACACATATCCACTTTCGTAGACTGGTGATGGTTCTGTCCATCATACTGTCATCCGTATGTCTACATTCGTTTATAATTGTTAATAAGAATCTTCTTCTTCTCGGATCCTTAGCTTCTGACAGACACAGCAGTCAGTGGCCATCACGCCTAATTGCGTCTTGTAGGGCAGCAACAAACTGTCCCCATTTTGCTCGGTCGGTGGCTATCCCTCATGCAGTGACCTAACTCTGATTCATGCTTTGCATCTCAGCTTCCTATATTCTCCGCCAGGTTGTCTTTGGTCTGCCTCTCTTTCGCCGTCATTCTGGGGTCCATAGCACAGCAGTTCTGGTGACAGTGCCAGGGTCCATAGTATAAGAATATTAACGTAATATTTCCTAAGAGAACAAACTTTTGGGACACCTTATATATAAGCTTGTCTAGAATTGAAGGACAGAAGTGGTATGACAATGTCACCAATGTAGAACTAATGACACGAGCTACACAAGCGCCAGTGGAGTAAGAAATGACAAATAGGGGCGCTGGTGGTGGATAGGACGGACTCACACTGAAGACACCTGTTGATAGCATTACAAGCACCACTTTTTTTTCTGGAATCTCAGTATTTTAGCGGTGGGTATGTTTCCTATTTTTTTTTAAATTTTGCCATGGCAGCGGCCGTATGGCCTACTCTTTACGATTTCCAACTGCCGTAGGGTTTTTAACGTGCGCAACTTACACACGGGACATCTTTTTTTTGCCCTTATCCGAGAAGACAAGGTATACGATCTCACTACTCAGGAGACCAGGGGGGAGTATGTCATCACTAGGACCAATGGTTCTGAAAAAAAAAAAAACTTTCCATAAATTATATTCCCTCTACTGGGAATCGAAACCAGTACCTTTATACTTCGAGGCGGACATCATACCTCTTAGCCACTCCAACTCCCGAAGAAGACATGGGGGAAAAAAAACTCAAGCTAATGGCACGAGACAGGAAGATTAGACATAAGGATACTGAAGGCATTTGCTTCCTGATGAGCTGAAGGTTGACTATTATATACAAGCTATCAGCCACATAATGTAATACCAACGGCTACAGAAATAATCCTCTACAAGACAACAAGAACTCTTCGGTGCTGGCTCCTGTAATGTGGTCTTTTTAAAACATGCTTTCCTATTTTTGTGTCTTCGTTTCATTGATGTTATCCATAATTGTTTCTTGTTCTCTCTGTCAAGTAGAATGCCTCCGCATGTCCTCGTCGTTCGTGTATTACCAAAACAAGTTTACATATCCGGTGTTACGTGCTGTAAATCGCGCTAATGAGCCCTGTCTACGAAGCACTATTTCTCGAGGTGCCTAGTAGGCAGGGAGAATTATGTGATTTGCTTCCGTGGCTAGACGGGGGTGCCGTTCATCAGGTCATGGGTTCGATTCTCCAGCCTCACTTCTGTTGTTTTTTCTGTTGTTCAGTTTTCTACTTCTTTATTTCTCACGAGCGCCTGAAACATACCTTTACGCGTATAATATGTATTTATTTACTACTAAAACATCCGAGGCGCCTAATCTGGAAGCACTCACTCATCAAATAAAGAGAGTCGTCAATACGGCTCACGATGCACAATAAATAACTTCATGACAATCAGACTTTAAAACGTTGTCTAAAAATAATCTAAGTAAAGGTAGTCCCACAGCAGATACTGCCGTAGAGGGGTGGAGTGTTAGAGACTTCATTTACTAGTTCCAGCATCGAGAGGTAAGGGTGACCAGTTCACTTCCTCGCTGCGTTTTCCTTCCCTAACTCAAAGTCACGTACCCATTTACAGCTGAGTAGACTGGAGCGTGTCGAAACCGTGAATCTAACCCGCCACCTTTGCCGTGAGAGAACGGCGCTCTAACCACTCTGTCAATCGGACGCTCTAAATGATTCTAAGACAGTCACATGTTCAGACTAGAGAACAATGAGAATGAGCAGTCTCAAATTTAAAAATACTTCTCAGGAGAGGATTTTTTTGTTTTTTTTTGTTTTTGAGGCGAGAATCTCCGGTTAGTATATCTAACCTGAGACTGATTTTTACGTCAGTATCCCTTTTTTCCCTGTACACTGACCGGTGTCCACTCGCCATTCAGGCAGATACTCGCCGTCTTCGGAGGGTACCCATTAGAGCTGGGTCGGCTCAGGAGCCGCCAATCCCTGGTCGACGACACTGCTTCAAATGTTTTCGCACAGAGCTCGAATTAATCCAGTCCAAGTCCCGGTCGACGACACATCTTCAAATATGCTCGCCCGGGCTTAAACCTGGATCACCCGATTGCCAGCGCAGTGTGGTAAATATTACACCAGCGCGGCTCCCCATAAGAGAGGAATAAAAACTTAAAAATAAACAAACTATATATGTGAACAACAGCGTTGTTTTCTCAGTACAGTCAGTCCAAGAAAAGCATATTTCGAATAAGGATACAAACAAGACAATATAAAAGATAATTAAAAAAAACAAATGCGACATTCAAGAAGTTACAGACTTTCATGTATGAGTGCTTGCGAAGAATAGAAAGATTGATATGATATCATAAAATCTCCAGTGTGGAACTAATATGAAGAGCATCTCAAATACCATTTTAGTTAAGAGTTGAAGCAAAGATGCTGGCGATGGACAGTACACACACTGAGAAAAACTTGTTGAGAGCATTGCAAGGGAGTCATTGCTGTGGAATACCCAGGGTAAAATAAATAGAGGAAAACATAAAAACACACGGAGAAGGGCATTGGAGACTGACAGAAAGGTAGTAAAGAAATATGGACAACCCTTTAACGGTTAGCACAGGACAGAATAGCTTGGATTACATTTGTTGAGTACCTGAGCCTAATAAGAAGCTGAAGTGAAACAGAAGAATATTTTTAAACGAAATTGATGCTACAAATTCTTCAAACTATCCTATTAGGATAAGCGTAACAGAATACAGTTTCTATAAACTATCGGATTAGGACAAGCGTAACAGAATACAGTTTCTACAAACTATCCGATTAGTACAAGCGAAACAAAATACTATTTCTACAAACTATCCAATCAGCACAAGCGTAGCAGAGTACAATTTCTACAAACTATCCTATTAGGTCAAGTGTAACAGAATACAATTTCTACAAACTATCCAATTAGGACAAGCGTAACATAATTAATCTAATGTATCCTCTTACGACAGGCGTAACAAAATATTATTTCTACAAACTATCCAATCAGCACAAGCGTAGCAGAGTACAATTTCTACAAACTATCCAATTAGGTCAAGTGTAACAGAATACAATTTCTACAAACTATCCAATTAGGACAAGCGTAACATAATTAATCTAATGTATCCTCTTAGGTCAAGCGTAACAAAATATTATTTCTACAAACTATCCAATTAACATAAGTGTAACAGAATACAAATTCTAGAAACTATCCAACTAGGACAAGCGTAACAAAATTTCATTTCTACAAACTGCCCAATTAGGTCTAGTGTTAGAAGTATACAATTCTCTTAACAATAGGATGCTTATTGGCGTTCCTATTCGTTCTTATTTAAAAGCGTGTTATAGAGAAAAGTCGAGTTGTTTTTTTCTTCACGCCTAAATAACTTCCAATTCTCAGGAAAGCAAATGATTCCTTTCTGAACTGTGGACCTAACACGTTAATCTCAGCCCGTCTGCCAGCTTGAAATAGACGAGATTTGGCACCAAGTTTCAATTTGCTTTGTGTCTTTGTTCTGACTCCAGATGGACTTCACCGCCTGCCAAGTATTCACTCTCTTTCACTAATAGCATTAATCTAGCTTTAATACAGGGAGCACAGATGGGAGGGGGGTTTAAAGGGACAGCCACAGACAAACAAGTTGATAGACATTAAGGTAAGTGGAATGGAAGAGAGACGAACTGGTGGATAAATCTAAAAGTCATGAAGAAATGTATTTACGTAAGAAAGAAAGATTAAAAAGAGAGAGAGAGAGAGAGAGAGAGAGAGAGAGAGAGAGAGAGAGAGAGAGGGAGAGAAAGAGAGAGAGAGAGAGCGAGAGATCAGGAACAAAGAACGACTGACAAATAGATATATAAAGTCTGACAACAATCTAGGTAAACAGAAAGCCAGATTACGAGATAGGGAGACGTACGTACGGACGGACGGACGGATAGATAGATAGATAGATAGATAGATAGATAGATAGATAGATAGATAGATAGATAGATAGATAGATAGATAGATAGATAGATAGATAGATAGATAGAAAGATAGATAGATAGATAGATAGATAGATAGATAGATAGATAGATAGATAGATAGATAGATAGATAGATAGATAGACTCTCTCTCTCTCTCTCTCTCTCTCTCTCTCTCTCTCTCTCTCTCTTCTCAGAAATCTACAACATTTAGTGATAATTGTACGAGAAGATCACCATTGTACAGATTGCAGAAAAATTTTGATTCAACGAAACTGAAGAACGACAGCACTAAACTTTACGAGCAGGGGGGTCAAATCTCGCTCTAACGAATTGTTACACAAGTATATAAATAAGCCAGCCTCAAACATGTTGTACAAGGCGACTCCTTATGATCTTGTGCCTGGGGCTGGAAACTTCATCAAGTAAAACATATTGTTACAAAAACCACCGTTGCTAGAGCATTTACAGTTCAGTGCAGGCTTCCTGAAAGTGAGCCAGCTTTAGTAGTGTCTCTATTTTCCATAGGGAGCAAGAAGGAAATGATGATATAAATGGGCGTCAGTAGAGATAATAAAGGCTTGAAACATCTGTGACGTATTTGGAGAGAAATGTGACAGAAAGAGGAGGGGAACATAGGGAAACAAGAATCGGAAAACAATGTGGGAATCCTGAAATGAAGAAAGTGAGGACACAAACTGGAAATTCAGTTCTTACATACTTACTTACTTACTTAGTCGTTCCTCTTCTACCGTGAGGTGTAGAGATGTGGAAGAGAGAGCGCCAAACTATCCCATCGGTTGTCTTCCTCCTGGCCTGGTTTCATTCTAGTCCTCGGTCTTTCAGAGATTGTCTAATGTTGTCCTCCCAGAGGACTCTAGGTCGTCCTGGAGGTCTTGATCCCTGGCTGTTAGCCTCCCATACCTGCTGTGGCAGCCGACTTTCTCCTATTCTGCAGACATGGTCAAATTATCTTAGTTGGGACTGCTCTGCTTGGGTCTGGAAGGGTTGGGTTCTTAGGCTTTGACGTATCGTCTGGTTGCGGACCATGTCTCTTCTTCAACAACCTTTCACTGGTACCTCATTTCTGAGGTTTGTATCTGGCTTTTGTACGATGTAGTCATTGCCCATGACTCGCATCCGAACGTCAAGACTGGGACATAGGTGGAGCGGTATACAGCCATCTTCATTTTCTTGCCAACTTCTCTTTTGCTGAGGATCCTCGATTTTTGGCCTGAAAAGGTCTCCCAGCTGCTGCTCTTCGGCTAGCAAAATTTTCTTAGATGCCTCCCTTCGAGTCTATGTCAGCTCCGAGGTATTTAAATTGGTTGACCTGCTCCAGCGCCTGTTCTACCAGCTTAATCTGATGCCTTCTTTCCTCTCTTGATATCACCATGCTTTGGGTTTTGGAGCTGCTGATGACCATCCCTCTCTTCTCCAGCTCTTCCTTCCAGACTTGCAGGTTGAGTTGAAGATGTGCCTCTGATTTAGCAATCAGGACAACTTCATCGGCAAATATCAGCTCTGAAATACAAACCTGTCTCATCTTCCAGTACCCCACTGAATATTTTCTTGTCCTCTCCTTACATGTTTTGATGAAATTATCCATGATGAGTATGAACAGATAGGGTGACAGGGTATCACCTTGTCTTACACCAATGGTGGTCCTGAACTCTTCTGACTAATGGTTTGCCGTCCTAATATATATATATATATAAAGTTTGAAAAATCGCCAGAATACAGAGAAGCGCTGAGCGCATAACTGCAGTAAACGGAATGAAAAATTGACACTAAATTGGCGCCGGAAGCCATGCTCAGACTCAGCTGCTGAGCGCGTCATGCCGATAAACGCCGAAAGAGCAGAACAATCGCTGAACATAATGAACACGTATATAATTGAAAACCGCCGCATTAGCGGAACACCGAAAAGCGAGGGCCTTACTGTATTTCAGGAGGGTGATAATATTAGATCAGTGTTTCTCAACCTGTGCGCCGCCGGAAACATTGCGATGGGCCACTTTCGTTTCCCTTACTCGAAGTTTCAAGCGGCATGCCTTCGGCTGAGTTTCTATAATCAATTTTTTACTTATCAATTTTGGAACATAGGTTGCCAGCGTCATCATCTGTGAAATGTGGGCTCTTGTCTTAAAGAGCTTGAAAACCCATTGAGTGATAACGTCACAAAAATATAAGCAGAATGTGGCTAACTGTATAGAGTCCGTAATTTTCATTATGATTGGATACTGTAAATGTATGCTGTTATATTACCTTTATAACGTTGCAAGCATTACATTAATGCTTAAAGTATCATGTAGGAATGAAAAGATATAGTATGCAGATAAACGAGAGTGGAAGGGCAAAATGTTAGAATGTTAAGATCTTGAAAACCACTGAGTGATGACGTCAAGAAGAAGAAGAGAGAAGAAGAAGAAGAAGGAAGGAAAGAAGGAGAAGGCAGAAGAAAGGGGGAGAGAAGAAAGAAAAGAAGAAAAAAAGAGAAAAAAGAAGTAGAGGAATAGTTTAGAAGGGGAGAAAAAAGAAGAGAAAAGGAGAAGAAGAAGAAGGAGAGAAGAAAGAGGGGAAAAGAAGAAAGGGAAGAAGAAAGGAGGGGAAGAAAACAGAAAGGAAGAAGAAGAGAAGAAAGGAAGAAGAAAAAAGGGGAAAAGAAGAAGGAAAAGAGAAAAAAGAAAGGAGGAAGAAGAGGGAAGAAAGATTTAGGGAGAAGAAGAAGAAAAAGAAGAAAGAAGGGGGAAGGAAAGGGGGTGGGAAAGATTTTTGGAAGAAGGGGGAAAAAAAGAAGAAAGGGGGGAAAGGAGGAGACGGGGAAAGAGAAGGGGAGGGAGGAAAGAAAGGGGAAGAAAGAAGAAGAAAGAAAGGGGAAAAGAGAGAAGAAAGAAGGAAAAGAAAAAAGAAAGAAGAGAAAGATTTAGGGAAGAGGATTTTGAGAAGAAAGAAAAAAGGGGGAAGAAAAAAGTGGAAAAAAGAAGAAGGAGAAAAGAAGGGGGGGAAAAAGATTTAAAAAGAGGGAAGATAACAGCCGGTTAGAAAAAGGAAGGGGGGTAAGAAGGGTAAGAAGGAAGGGGGAAGTAGGGGGGGAAGAAAGGGGGGAAAGGGGGGGGGGGAAGGGGGAAGGGGGGGAAGGGAGGGTGGGGGGGGGGAGGGAAGGGGGGGAAAAGGGGAAGAAGGGGGGGGGGGGAAAGAAGAAGAAAGGGGGGAAGAGGGAAGAGGGGGAGGGGGGGGGAAGAAAAGGAAAGGGAAAAGAGAAGAAAGGAAGAGAGAAGAGAAGGAAGAAAAAAGGAAAGGAGAAGACGAAGAAGGGGGGGGGAAGATGGGGGGGGGGAGTGAAGAAAAGAAGAAGAAAAAAGAGAAAGGGGGGGGGGAGAAAAGGGGGGAGAAGAAATGGGGGAAGAGGGGAGAAGGGAAGAAGGGGGGGGGGGGAGAGGGAAGAGAAGAGAGGGGAGGGGGGGGATGGGGGGGGGGGGGGGAAGGGAAAAGAAAGAAAAAATGGAAGAAGAAGAGAATAAAAGGGAGGGGGGGGAGACTTTAAAGGGGGGGGGGGGAAAAAGAAAGGGGAAAAAAGAAAAAAAGGGGAAAAGGGGGGGAAGAGAGAAGAGAAGGGGAAAAGAAATGAAAAGAAAAAGAAAAAGGGAAAAAGGGGTGACGGAAATAAGAAAAAAAGGGGGGAGAAAGGAAGAGAAAGAAAAGAAGGGGGAAAGGGTGGGAAGAAAGAAGGAAAAGAGAAAAAAATGGGAAGAGAAGAAAAAGAGAAAAAAGGGGAAAGGGGAAGGGGAGGAGAGGAGGGGGGGGGGAAAAGGGGAAGGAAGAAAGGGAAGGAGGAAAAGATAGAAAGAAGGGAGGAAAAAGAAAGGAGGAGGGTTTTTTTTTTTGAAGGAGAAGAAAAAGAAAGAAGGAAGAAAGGGGAAGGGGAATTTTTTTAGAGGGGGTGGGGGTGGAGAAGAAGGAGGAGGAGGGGGGGGAAAGAAAAAGAAGAAGGGGGTTGGAAGGGGGGGGAGAGAAAGAGAGAAAGGGGGGGGAGAAGGGGAGAGGGAAAGGTGAGAAAGAGGGGGATGAAAAGGTAGAAAAAGAAGGGGGGGAAAGAGAAAAAGAGAATTGAAAGAGAAAGGGAAGGAAAAAGAAAAAGGAAGAGAAGAAAGGGAAAAAGAGGGGGAAAATGAATGGGGGAAAGAAAAGAGGGGGGGGGGGAAAGAAAAAGGAGGAAAAGGAAAAAATTAAAAGTGAAAAAAAGAAAGAAAAGAAGAAGAAAAGAGGAAGGGTGAAAAGAAAAAAAAAAAAGAAGGGAAAAGGGGGGGGGATGGTTTGGGGGGGAAAAGAAGAAGGGGGGGTTTGGAAAAGAAGGGGGGGGGGGGGGGGGGGGGGGGGAAAGAAAAAAGTTAGGAGAGAAAGAAGGGGGGAGGAAGGAAGAAGAAAAAAAGGAAAAAAGAAAGAAAAGAAAAGATGTGAAGGAAGAAGAAGAAGAAAAAGAAGGAAGAAAAAAAAGAAGAGGGAAGAGAAAGAAAGGAGGAGGGGAATTTTGGGGGAAAGGGAAAAGGGGGAGGGGTAAGGGAAGGAAAGAAAAAAAAAGAAAGGAGAAAGAGGAGAAAAGAAAAGAAAGAGGGGGAGGTGGGAAAGGTTAAGAGGGGGGGAAGGGGGAGGGATGAGAGAAGGGGAAGAAAAGAAGAAGAAGGGGAGGGGTAATCTTGGGACGGGGGGGGGGAGAAAAAAAAGAAAAAAAAGGAGAGGAAAAAGGGGGGGGGGAAAAAAGAGGGGAAGAAAAGGAGGGAGAAGGGGGGAAAAGAAAAGAGGGAAAAGAGGGGGGGAAAGGGAAAGGGATGAAGGAAGAAAAAAAAAAGAAAAAGGGGGAGGTGAAAAGGAGAAAAGAGATGAAGGAAGGGGAGGGGGAAGGGAAAAAAAAAGAAAAGGGAGGGGAGGGGGGGGGGAAGAAAGGGGAATGGGGGGGAAGAAAAGAAAGAGTAGGGAAGAGAGAAGAAGAAGAGGAATAAAAAAAGAAGAAAAAGAAAAGAAAAAGGGGGGAAGAGGAGGAAGAAAGGGGGGAAAGGAAAGGAGAGAAGGGAAAAAGGGGGGGAAAAAAGAGAAAAAAAAGGAAGAAAAAAAAGAGAAGAAAGAAGAGGGTGAAAAAGAAGAAGAAAGGGGGAGGGAGAAAGAAGGGGGGGAAGGGGGGGGAAAAGGGAAGGGGGAAAGATGAAAAAAGAAAGAAGTGGGTGGAAGAAAGAAGAAAAGAAAAAAAGAAAAAAGGGGGGGGAGGGGGGGGAAGAAAAGGAAGAAAGAGGGAGAAAGGAAAGAAGAAGAAAAAAGGGAAAGGGGAAAAGAAGAAAGAGAGGGAAAGGGAAAGAAAAGCTGGAAAGAAAAAAAAAAGAAAAAAAAAAGGGGAGAGAAAAGTAGTTGAAAGGGAGGGGGGGGAAAAAGAAAGAAGAAAGGAAAGAAGGGGAATGGAAGAAAGAGGGGAAGGGGGGAAAGAAGGGAGGGTAAAAGAAGAAAAGGGGAAGGGAGAAAATTTTGAAAAGAATGAATTGGGGGAAAAAAGGAAGGGGAGAAAAAAAGAGAAGAGGAGGAAAAGAAAAATGAAAAAAGAAGAGAAGAAGGGAAAGAGAGAAGAAAGGGAAGAAGGTTGGGAGGGGGGGGGAAGAAAAAGGGGGAGGGGGAAAAGAAAAATGGGAGGGAGAGAAAAGGAAAAAGGAGTGAAAAAGAGAAAGGGTTTAGGAGGGGAAGAGAAAAAGAGAAAGAAGAAGGGGACGAGAAGAAGGGGGTAGGAAAAGGAGAAGATGGAAGAAAGAGGGGGGGGAAGGGAAGAAAAGAAGGGGAAAAAAAAAGAAAAGGGGAAAGAAGAGGAGAAAGAGGGGGGGAAAAAAAGAAAAAGGAGAGTTATAAAGAAAAAAAATAAGGAAAAGAAAAAAAAAAAAGAAGAGGAAGGGGGGGGAAAAAGAAGGGGGGAAAAAAGGGAAGAAAAGAAGGGGGAGAAGAAGGAAAAAAAAAAAAAATGGGGGGGGTTGAAGGGGGAAGAAGAAGAAGAAGAGGAATGAAGAAGGGGCAAAAGAGAAGAAGAAGAAGGGAAGAAGAAGAAAGGGGGGAAAAAGAAGAAGGGGGGGGAAGAAAAAAGGAAGGAGGAAGGGGGGAGGGAAAAGGGGGGGGGAAGAAGAAGAAAGAAAAAAGGAATGAGAAGATGGAGGAGAAGAAGAAAAGGGAGGGGAAGAAAGAAGGGGAAGAGGGAGAAGGGAAGGAGGGAAAAAAGGAAAAAGAAAAGGAGGGGGGAAGGGGGTTGGGTGGGGTAAGGGGGGGGGGAAGAAGGGGGGAAGAAGAAAGGGAAAGGAAAGGAGAAAGAAAAGAAGATGGGAAAAGGAAGAAAAGGTGAAGAAAAGGGGAAGGAGGGGGATTTGAAAAAGAGAAAAGGAAGAAGAGGGGGAAGAAGAAAAGAAAGAGGAGGAAAAGAAAGAAGAGGGGAAAGGGGGAGAAAGAAGAAGAAAGGGGGGAGGGAGATGGGGGAAAAGGAAGGTTTGGGAAAAAAGAAGATGGGGGAGGGAAAGAGGGGGGAGAAAGGGGGGAAAGGAAGAGGGAAAAAAAGAGAAGAAAAGAGAAAAAAGAGGGGGGGGGAAGTAAGAAAAAAGAGGGAAGGAGGGGGGGAAAGGGGGGGGGGAAAAAAAGAAAAAGAAAAAGAAGGAAAAAAAAGGAGGGAAGAAAGAGGAGAAAGAAAAAAGGGAGAAGGGGGGGGGGGAAAAAGAGGAGGGAATTGAGACTAGGAAAAAAGAAGGGGGGAAAAAGGGGGGGGGGGGGGAGGTTTTTTTTAGAATTTTAAACCTTGGGGGGGAGGGGGGGAGAAAGGAAAAGGAAGAAAGAAAAAAGAAAGGAGGGGAAGGAAAGGAGGAAAGAGAGAAAAAGGGGAAAAAAGAGAAAAAGGTTGGAAGGAAAGGAAAGAAAAGGAAGAGGGGGGGAAAAAGGGGGGAGTGGAAGAGAAGAAGGGGGGGGGGGAAGAAGGGGGAAGAATTATTTTGATGAAAAGGATGGGAGGAGGGAAAGGGGGGAAGAGGGAAGAAAGAAAAAAAAAGGAAAGGGAGAAGGGGGGGGGGTGAAGGAAAAGTTTGGGGGGAAAGAAGAGAAGAAGGGAAAAATGGAGGGGGGGGAAAGAAGGGGAAGGAGGTGAAAAAAGGGAGAGGGGAAATGGGGAAAAAAAAAGAAAAGTTGAAGGGGGGAAAGAGAGAAAAGGGGGAGAAAAGGGGTGAATTGGGAAGGGGAAAAAAAAAAAAAGGGAGGGAGAAAGAAGATATGGAAGATTAAAGAAGAAAGAGGGGAAAAGGGGGAGAGAGAAAGGGGAAGAAGGAGGGGGGAAGAAGGAAGGGGAATGGGAGGGGGGGGAGGAAGGGGGAAGAAGAAAAAAAGGGGGGGAGGAAGGGGAAGGAAAGGAGGGTTAAGGGAAGGGGGGAAGGGGGGAAAGGGAGGAAAAAGGAAAAAGGGAAGAAGGGGTAAAAGAAGGGAAGGGAGTAGAAGAAAGAGGGAAAGGGGAGGGGAGAAAAAAGAAGGGGGAAGAAGAAGGAGGAGGGGGGGGGGTTGGAAGAAGAAAGGGAAAAGGGGAAGAAGGGGGGGAAAAGAAAAAAAAGAAATAAAAGGGGGGAAAGGGGGAAGAAGGAAGGGAAGATTGGAAGAGAAGGGGGGGGGAAGAGAGGAGGTTAGAAAAGAGAAGGGAAAAAGGAAAGTAGAAAAGAAGGGGGGAAAGGGAAAAGAAAAGAAAAAAGAAGAGGAAAAGAAGAGGAAGTTTTTGACGAAAAAAGAAAGAATGAAGAAAGGAGGAAAGAAGAAGAGGAAGGGAAGAAGGAAAAGAAGGAGAAAAAGGAAAGGTATGAAAAGGAAAAAAAGGGGGAGGGAAAGGAGAAAGGAGGGAATTAAGAGAAAAGGAAGAAAGGGGGAGGAAGGAAGAAAAGAAGGAAGGGAAAGGGAAAAAGTGGAGGAGGGGAAGGGAAGGAAAAGAGAAGAAAAAAAGGAAGGGGAAAAGGGGAAAGAAGAGAGAGGGGGAGAATGGAAGGAAGAAGGGGAAAGAAGAAGAAGAAGAAAAGGGAAGGGAAAAGTTAAGAAGAAGGAGGAAAGAGAGAAGGAAAAAATAAAAAAGTTAATTGAAGAAAGAGGGAAGAAAAGGAGAGAAGGGAAGGAAGGAAGAAGAAGAGGGTTAAAAAGGAAGGAGAAAAAGAAAAAAAAGAAAGAAGAGGGAAAAAAAAGGATGGAAAAAAGAAAAAAAGGGGAAAAAAAAAAAAAAGGGAAAACCAGAAAAAAAGAAGAAAAAGAAAAAGAAAGAAGAAGAAAAAGGAATGGGGAGAAAAATAAGGGGGGGGAAGAGGAAGGGGAAAAAAAAAAGAAGGGGAGAAAGAAGGGTTAAGGGAGGGGGAAAAGAGGGAAAAAAGGGAGAAGAAGGAGGGAAAGAGGGGAGTTGGAAAAAGAGATATGAAAAAGGGGGGGAAGAAGGAAGAGGGGAAGAAAAAAGAGTGAGGGAAGAGGGAAAGAAGAAAAGGAAGAAGGGGGAAAAGAGAAAGATCCAGAAGAAGAAAGGGGGAAAAAGGGGAAGGTAAGAAGAAAAGAGGAAAGAAAAGTGGGGAAAAGAAAGAAAAGAAAAGGGGGAAGGGAGAGGGAAAGAAGGTAGGAAAGAAAAAGAAAAGTGAAGAAAAAAGGAAAAGAAGAAAGATTGAGAAGTGAGGGAGAAGGAGAAGAAGGAGAAAAAAGAAAGAAGAAAAAAGAGAAGGGAAAGACAAAGAAGAAAGGGAAAAGGAAAGAAGGGAGAGAGGAAAGAAGGAGGAAAGGAGAAAGATAGAAAGAAAAAGAAGAAAGAAGGAAAAAAAAAAGGGGGGGAAAAGAAAGAAAAGAAGAAAAAAAAAGGATGAAGAAAGGAGAAAGAAAAAAAGTAAAAAATGGAAAAAGAAAGGAAGGAGATAGGGAGAAGAAAGAAAAGTGAAGAAAAGAGAAGAAAGAGGGAGAAGGAAAAAAAAAAAAAGAAAAAGAAAAAAAAAAAAAGAAAAGAAAAAAAAGATGGGGGGAAAAGAAAGAAAATGGGAAGAAGAAAAGAAAGAGAAAAAAAGGAAGAAAAAAGAAGAGAGAAAGAAAAGAAAAGGGAGAAAAGGGAAGAAAGGAAGAAGGGAAAAAAGAAGAGGAAAAGTAAAAAAAGAGGAAAAGATGAAAGAGAAAGAAGGAAGAAGAAGGGAGAAGGAAAGAGGGGAAAGGGAAAGATAAGAGGGAATAAGAGGGAATGAAAGAGAAGAAGGAGAGAGGGGGGAAAAGAAAGAGGGAAGAAGAGAGGAAGAAGATTTTTAAAGGAAAAAGAAGAGGAGGAAGAATGAAAGAGGAGGAAAGAGAAGAGGAGGAAAAGGAAAATGAAGAGGAAGAAGGAAAGGGGGAAGAAGAGAAGAAAGAAGAAATTTAGGAGAAGAAGAAGGGGGAAGAAGGAAAGAAGTGGAGAAGAAGAATTTGAAGAAGAAGAAAGAGAGAAGGAAGAGAAGAAAAGGAGAGAGGAGGGGAAGAAAGAAGGAGAAGAAAAGTAGAAGCAAAGAAAAGAAGGGAAGGAAAAGAAGGAGAATAGAGGGGAAGAAAGAAAGAAAGGGAAGAGAAAGAAAAAGATTAAAAAGAAGAGGAAATAAAAGAAAGGTGGAAGGAAAGAAAAGAGAAAAAATGGAAAGTTGAAGAAGAAGGAAAGAAAGAAAAAAAAAAGAAGGAAGGCAAGAAAGTAAGAAGAAAAGAATTGAAGAAAAGAAAGAAAGAGAAGAAAGAAGTTAAGAAGAGAAGAAAAAGAATGAAAAGAAGAAGAAAGAAAAGAAATTTTTATTTTTTTATTTTTTTGCTTAAAGGAAAAGAAGAAAAGGAGAAAAAGAGAAGAGGAGAAAGGAAAGAAGAAGAAGAAGAAAGAAAAATCAAGGAAAGTAGAAGAAGAAAAGAGAAGAAGAAGAGGAAGCAGTGATGAAGTAAAAGAAAGAAGAAAAAGAAGAAGTGGGAAAAGTTTGTTTTACTCGGAAGAACTGAGGAAAGTAAGAAGAAGAAGAAAGAAGAATGAAAGAAGAAGAAAGAAGAAGAAAAGAAGGAAAAGGAAGAAAGAAGCCCACAAAGGAAGAAGAAAGTAAGAGAAGAAAGAGAAGAAAAAGAAAGAAGGAAAGAGAAAAAGGGAAGAAGAAGAATACTGGTTGAATTGAAGGTGTAGAAGAATTTTAAAGGAGGACAGATAAAAAAAAGCGAAAGAAAGAGAGAAGAAGAGAAAAGAAAGAAGAGAAGAAAGTAAGACCGAGTTGGAAGAAAGAAGCAAAGAAAAACAATCAGGAAAGGAAGAATAAGAAGAGAGAAAAGAAAAGAGGAAAGAAGAAGGAAGAAACGAAAAGAAGAAGAAAAAGGAAGAAAAGGGTGGACAAGAAGAAACTGAAGAGAAGAAGAAGAGAAAAAGAAAAGAAAAAAAAGAAAAGAAGAAAAAGAAACGAAGAGAAGGAAGAAAGGAAAGAAAAAGTAAGAAAGAGAAGGAATAAAAAGAAGAAGAAAAAAGAAAGAAGGGAAGAAGAACAAAAGAAAGAAGGGCCTTTTAACTCAAGTTTTTTGAAGAAGAGAAGAAGAAGAAGAAGGATAGAAGGAAAAAGGAAGAAGGACTGAAGAAGAAGAAGAAGGAGAGGAAGAAGGAGAAGAAGAAGAGGAAGAGAAAAAAAAGGAGGAGCTGGAAGAGGAAGAGGAAGAGGGGGAAGGGAGGAAGAGGGAGGAGGAGGGAGGAGGAAGGAGGAGGATGTAGAAGGAGAAGGAGGAGGATAGAAGGAAGGTCCGGAAAGTAGAAGAGAACATCTGAAGAAGAAGAAGAAAGAAAGAGACGAAAGAAGAAGGAAAGATAGAAGAAAGGAAACGAAGAAGAAGAAGAAGAGAAAAAATGATACCTAAAACGAAGAAACTTCCGCCAAATAATTGCCCATTGATTCTTGAGTAAACAAAGAAATCACTTTAAAATGACTGCTTCTCAGCTAGCAGTAACAGCCGTAAGAGACTATTATGATGATGAGAATGTGAATAGGGATGGCAACCTCCTCTTTTAAAACTAATTGCGACAGATATAACTGCGGCAATATCATATGTTCGTTAAACCATTTTGTGGTAAGAACGTTTTTTTTACAGAATGGGTAACCAGCCTTATGCCCAACCCTCATTCGCTTTTTTACGACATGCCTGGTAGGGTACAGTGGTACTATTCTTTGCTCCCCTCTCGGGCCCCGGTAACACACGAGTGGGACAAGTGTTGAGAAGATTTTGGCGATGGATAGGACGCACTATGTGGAAACCTGTTGATAGACTTACAAGGCAAACCTTGTTCTGGAAGGCGACACAAAAAACAAGCAGAGGTAGACCAAAAACACACGGAAAAGAGAACTGGAGACAGAAGTGAAAATGACGAGGAAGACGTGGAAATAACGTGATCGGATGGCACGTGACAGGAGGACTTGGCATGTGTTTGTTGAAGGCCTATTCTATTGGGGCGCTAAAGGTGATTGATTGATTGATTGAGTGATTGATTGATTAGCATATGAATCATCATCATCGTTTTTCTTTTTCCTTCCTATAGAACATTGAGCCACCACTGCAGGTGACGCCCTTGTAGGAAGCCAGCACAAAGGATTCACATATTCTTGCTGCGATAGTTTCTATAGCGCTTAGTTTTACATGATAAAGTTGGCAACCACATGCACAAGCTCATATAAATCGCCTTGTACGACATGCTTGGAGAAGCAGTAGTCATATTCTTTCCTTGTCTTATACAAGACGCCCAGGAAGTACACGTGGTCAACAGCAGACCAATACTGAACAGACAATAGTCAGCTTTTTCATAATTTTCCATGAAAATTGCTTTGGCTATGACCGAACTCCGCTTTTCCTTGGATAATCGTTTCCGTTTTTCAAATGGGTTGTCTATTTCCTAATGGCTTGAATGTCCAACATCATTTTGCATGATTTCTAGTGACTTTCCTCTATTTCAGATTTCTTTATTTCTTCTGGCGTATTTTTCACGATCTATCTTTTTTATAGTTTGTGTTTCGTGTCCTATCCTTTTTGTGTCTTTTTCATTTCCGCTATCATATACGTCATTTCCATTGGTGTTTATGGATAATACTGCCATTCAACACTGTTTTATTCCACGGATCATGCTACTTTGATCAGGACTTTTTTCACCAGTTGTGTTATTTTATTATTTCCTTTAACGTTTCGTTGATTATTTAACTTCTTATTTTGATATTTCTTTCTAGTTTTACATTTTTCTTGCGTTATTATTGTTCTTTCTTCGCTCATTACCTGTGTTGTTTACTTGTTCATCTGCTTGTATCGCTCTTTGTGTCTGTGTTTCTCATCCTCGTATGTGTTTGTAGTATTTTTCTTTGACCTGTTTATAATTCTTGGCCTTGTCAACTAATTGTAGCTGTGGCTGACGACAGGTAAAACCCGAAACGTCTCGTGTTTCCTGTGTACCGTTAATTTGTATAACTGATTCTATACCATTTTATTATTTTCATTTACATATTCATAATTTTCTACCTCTTCCCTTTTTTATGAAGGATAATTCCTGTCTCTTTTTTTTTTTTTTCCTTTCTTATTTCTATGCCTCTCATCATGGCAGGCCTTAGGCCCATTTAACATATTTGACCCAATCAGTACGCATGTTCAAAGGGGGCTCCGTTTTCGGCTTGTCACTTCCAAATAAAAAATATAAAAAATATAATACAAGTAAAGAACAAAGATTATTTCAAATTAGATATCAGAAATTAATGCTTGACGTTGTATTAAAAACTAATCAATATTGAATTATTCGCTAAATTTTGACATAAAACGTGTTAGAAAATTCTAAAACCAGTTTATAATATTAAGTCCAAGGGCCCCACCAGAATACTCCAAACCGGGCCCCGCAACTATTAGGGCTAACCCTGCCTCACATTCCATCTTTTTATTATATTCTTATTTATGATTCTTCCATCTTCTCTTCCATTTCTCCACCCACCACAGCTGCCAGTAAAACAGCAAGCACCCCATTTGCGCTAGTGATACACTACCACCACTAGCCTCCTCCACACAGTCAAATAGACCATAATCGACATCACGCGACACTAGACCAAACATTTAACCTTATTACGAGACCGTGACTAACATAACTAGATAAGGGAGACCAAAATAGACAAATTCGACGCGATGACTCGCAAAAATGGGAAAGGCCAAAAATGTTAAACTAGCATAACTTGTCTGAAGTATTCGGGAATAGCTTCTCAACTTCTGGTATTCATGTCTTGGTAAGGCACCACTGATAAAGAGATGGAAATATGTAACCAGGCAACACAGAGAGGGAAAGACAGAATACGCGAAGTAAGGATGAGTACACTTTTTATCAGAGCTTTCACTGAATCTGATCGTCTAAATTTGTTTATCTTTACTGCATATCCCTTAGATAACACCTTCATCATCAACAGAGCCTTCTCTCGGGCGGTGCGAGGGGTGCGATCGCACCGGTCGCCGTCTTAGGGGCGGGGGTGCCAACTTGTAAAATAAATTGCGGAAATTATAGTGTACCAGAGTCCGCTGGGAGGACAACATTAGACAATCTCGGAAAGACCGAGGACTAGAATGGAACCAAGCCAGGAGGAAGACAGCCGATAGGATAGTATGGCGCTCTCTCTTCCAAACCTCTTCACCTCATGGTAGAAGAGGAACAACTAAGTAAGTAAGTAATCATAATGTGACCGAGCATCCAATTGACAGAACTGGTAGAGCGCTGGTGTCTCACAGCAAAGGTGCCGAGCTCAATTCACGGTATCGACACGCTCCAGCCTACCCAACTGTAAATGGGTACCTGACTTCGCTCTTGACTTACGGAAGGAAAAGGCAGCGAAGAAGGAAACTTTTTGCCCCAATTCTCAATGCTCCACCTAGTGTAGTGAAGCATCTAACATTTCCCTCCCCTACGGAAGTATCCACTAGTGACTATCTTTACTTTTATCTTGATGATGTGCTTCAACTCAATAGTATGACATTGACCCTCATACGCGAACAATAAAGCACGTGAAAACACAACAGGGGGGGGGGCAAGACGAGACCTCAAACGACCTTGAAAAATCCCTAGGGCCAACTCTGATCATCATTCATCACGATTTTTATTTTCGCTTCCTGAGTTCCTACATCTTATTTGGTGACATACAGTTGTTTATAAATTCGCGAACTGAAAGGAGGAGAGTTATTTCAAGCAGAACGGGCCGCTTTCAATTACAACTCATCACCACTACATAAAGCCCAAAATACAACTAACATCAAACATAAATTGCTCTCAGATCTTACGAACTTTGGGTTCAAACTGACATCCATAAAAGATACCCTCTCATACCACCACTGAAGCTGTCCTTTTGCAGGAAACGTACACAAAGCATTCACACGCTCTTGCAGTAGTTTCCATTGCAATTTGTTTTACACGATGACTTGTCAGCACCATTATCAATCTTATATTGTACGACATGCTTGAGGAAGAAGTAATCTTATCAAAACATACTTACCATATTTAACTACCACGCGATATTTTTTCATGACATAGAGATACGGGCACAAAGGTACACAGAGATATAGTAGGTGAGGGTCAGACAGACAGATGTAAGTAGATTTCAATTCATACTAGTTTCGTTTACATATGTGTAATAATGTAGGTGACAACGAAAGAGACACCTATAGATTGTTAAATGCCTTTACTCTACCCAGAGCTGAAAAGTAATGCTGAAGATGATGATGATGATGATGATGATGATTATGACGATGATGAAATGAAGAAAGTCTACCTATTATATGATATTCAGACAGAATAAAACACTGCGAATTGAATTTTTTGCATTCTGTTTATTTTGTCAACTTAGAGAAGGCAAGCATTCATTTGTTTTTGTTGTTGTTGTTTGTTTTTTTTTAAACAAGTTTTATTCTGTCTGCACACAAATCCCCACCCGATATGTGAAACAATTATGTTATGTAGTGGTCCCAAGTGCCTGATAGATTTACTACGGACTTTACAAAAAAAAAAAAAAACTATGAAGACATTTAAAACAACGAGACGCCAAGAGGGAATAGAATATAACATGTTTTACGATTTCTGCTACAAGAAATTGATGTCACAGACAGAACGCTGTAAAATATTACATTAACTCATTCTAACCCACAAGCTATTTTGTGCCCCACGATCTCTAACTAATGTTCTTCTGCAGTGGCTTCAATGAGTCTGCCAATAGATCAAGCACTTTGTGTAAAGTCTATTTGATAAACGAAAGGATTTGTAAAATAAATAAGGTTAGAACTGGTTCTGTAAAGGTTAACTGCTAAGAAAAAAGGGGAGCAGAGTGGCTAAGAGATTTGGTGTCCGCCTCTAGTTATAAAGGAAACGAATTCGGTTCCCATTACAAGGAATTTATATGACGGAAATTTTTACGGAACCAGTGGGTCTAAATGATGTCATACTCCCCTGCTGTTCTCCTGGGTAGTGAGATCGGATGCCTAGGTTTCTCGCATAAGAGCGAACAAATAGATGGTCACGTGTGCATGTTGAGCACGTTAAAAATCCCTCAGTTGTTGGGAACTGTGCTGCCGTGGTAACATTAAAAAAATTATGAAAACCTATCCGCCACAAAAAGATTTATAGAATGAATGATTCCTATATACACACATTCAGATTCTCGACGGCGCTACGGAGTTCGTGCACTGTGCTGAGATCCTCCGTGTGTGATCTAAGGGAGTAGATCGGAGCACTGATAGAGTTGTTCGTGTTCATTGAAGATAGTCATTTAAACCGTCTTTCGAACTCATCTAGGAGTCTTTGGTGCCAACAAAGCAATACAGATCTTCCCAATCAGGATGGCCATTTTCTTAGCTTGAGCACTCATACTTATTAACAGGTAAATAACAGAAAAATTACAAGAACGACTATGACGTATAATGGAAATATAGCCACTGTATCCGACAGCCTTTCGTGACCTCGGCGTAGTTTTATAATTCGCTAGCAAGCCATGCATTAACACCTTGCGATTACTCATATTTAATCCACGCCTCTTTTTCTTGAGATGTAAACAAACAGACATATTATCAACTCCCGCTAACGGGGAGCGAACTCTGAATATTTACCTAAGTTTTTGACGCGAGCTGATCTGCCAATCATCAAGATAGCAGACGATCGCACGTGGGATAAACACTTAACCCTTTGATCTTCAGATACAGAGAAATATCTGACGCCGATTAGCATTTCATCTCGAGACGCGAGCGATTTTGAAAGAAACCTCGTTATCGGGACGAAGGGCCTTTGATGTCGGCCAAGCAGCGTTCGACGAGAAAAACGGTGGTGGCTCAGAGGACTTTTATCTGGTCCACAGTTTCTCAAATCCTATAGTTCGCACGTTAATGCGAAATTAACACTTTTAGGGATCAGAGAGCACATGAATATATTTAAACAGCGGTTACTTAAACTCACTGATCAGTTGTCGCTCAGAATTTTGGATAATCTAAGCTCGTTATTCTAGAACCATTGTGTGAGTGTGTTAATAGCATTTCGTGGGGATTGTTTCATTTCTGATTTGTGGTAATAGAAATTAGCATTCACGTGATTTAATGTGTTAAGTTTACCATTATAATTCACTGTGGTTTCTAGCGTTAAAACTATCGAAATAAATAACTATTTTTCTTTGCCAGAAGATACAGTAGTTGACTGATTAAGTGTTAAGCGTGACTATAGTGACCGAATAGGATTCACGTTTATTTCATTTTGCATTTTATAGTAAGTGACTATTGTTTATAACTTATGACTAAACTAACAGGCGCCGACAATAAAATAACTATTAACGACAGGCGATATTTGTAAGTGCGCGTAGGGGTAATTAAACAATAGTTGACAGTGTGAGCTGACCGTTAATGCGTGCGCAGAGAGGGGCGGGAAGGTGCATACCTTGGTCCGAACCTGAAAGCACAGCGCGGGCGAAAAGCTGACAGTATAGTTGTAAATAAAGTCACAGTGTGCCGTTTAACTTTAAGCAGGACTGCCGGAGAGGGAAAGAGATTGTCTCGTCCCCGTCAGTGTACTTATAGAATAGTTGCATTTCTTTTTCATAATGTCTTGCTTATTTCTCGCAGACCTGACAGAGCGGCCAGCGGTTTTTTTCTTTATTATAGTCTCCAGTTACTGATGGGATTTATGTTGTCTTCGTCGTGGCTTACGAGTCCCAAGTCCATGTTGTGAACAGGACTGGCTAAAAGACAAATAAACATATAACTATTTAGTTTAACTGGACTATCAATTCCCAGATATTTTTTTCCAATTTATCAGCCCACGGGAGTGGTATATGAAATAACGTCAACAATAACTTTTGACAGACGCAGCACTGGATTTATTCAGAAAGTTGTGCTGTTTCAAAATCGGCACTCACCACAGAGCCAGCCGATAGGATTTACCAATCAATCAATTACCATCATCAGTAACAATTTTTAGCAACAAGCTGTGTCTAAATACTAGAAGTATTTTTTCCATTCTTTGCTGTGAACACCAGAGCTCGATTTGTTTCTACATTTAACTATTCGAGGTGACATTATTGTTCTAGGAGTACCCTACCAAACTTGGCGTCCACCTTATAAAGTTATCATCAAGGCTGGACTGGGGCCAAATTTGGCACTGAACACTGACATTATCTATGTCGATAAATATACAGGATAACAGTATATTCCAGGAAATATCACCACGATTTAGGTAAGTAATTCTTAAACTGTTACAGTAGCATCCCTTGAATATAACGTAACTTTCTGTGTCTACTGACAACGTCATTGTAATTATGTTAGAAGTTTTGTAGAGGAGAAACTATAATTTCTGACCATGCAAGCAAAATATAACATTTATTCTTTCATCCACAAATCTTCCGCGGGCACACAAATAAGCCTTGACATGTACCACTGAGTTGAATCCCCCTGTGTTAAACTTTATCTTTAGGGCTACCTGGTAGGGGCCGTTTGGTTATAGTTAGAAATTCTCGCTTCTGCATTTTATACTATGCAAAACAAACGTAATTGTTGCATTTAAGATTTAAAACAATTCAATGGGTTTTTTAGCAAGTTCTTCCAATGAGGAAAAAATTGACATCATCATTCATTCATTCACTCATTCATTAATTCACTTATTTATTAATTCATTCATTCTTTCACTCATTGTCATTCACTTATTGTCATTCACTTATTGTCATTCACTTATTTATTTATTCATTCATTCATTCTTTGTCATTCGCTTATTCATTCATTCAGTCATTCATTAATCAGCCTTCAGCTCCGCAAGAAGTGTAGGTCTTCACCAAACTTAAGCCAAGGGCCCTGTCACGTGGCATCAGCTCAAAGTCTTTCCACGCTTTCCGTATCGTTTTTATTTCTGCTTCAGTTCTCTTCTCCGTGTGTTCCGTCTACCTCAGTTCTCTTCTCCGTGTGATTCTTCCGTCTACCTCAGTTCTCTTCTCCGTGTGTTTCTTCCATCTACCTCAGTTCTCTTCTCCGTGTGATTCTTCCGTCTACCTCAGTTCTCTTCTCCGTGTGATTCTTCCATCTACCTCAGTTCTCTTCTCCGTGTGATTCTTCCATCTACCTCAGTTCTCTTCTCCGTGTGTTTCTTCCGTCTACCTCAGTTCTCTTCTCAGTGTGATTCTTCCATCTACCTCAGTTCTTTTCTCCGTGTGATTCTTCCATCTACCTCAGTTCTCTTCTCCGTGTGATTCTTCCATCTACCTCAGTTCTCTTCTCCGTGTGATTCTTCCATCTACCTCAGTTCTTTTCTCCGTGTGTTTGTTCCGTCTACCTCAGTTCTCTTCTCCGTGTGTTTCTTCCATCTACCTCAGTTCTCTTCTCAGTGTGATTCTTCCGTCTACCTCAGTTCTCTTCTCAGTGTGATTCTTCCATCTACCTCAGTTCTCTTCTCAGTGTGATTCTTCCATCTACCTCAGTTCTCTTCTCAGTGTGATTCTTCCATCTACCTCAGTTCTCTTCTCAGTGTGATTCTTCCGTCTACCTCAGTTCTCTTCTCAGTGTGATTCTTCCGTCTACCTCAGTTATCTTCTCCGTGTGTTTCTTTCGTCTACCTCCGTTCTCTTCTCCATGTGTTTGTTCTGTCTACCTCAGTTCTCTTCTCCGTGTGTTTATTCCGTCAACGTCTATTTTTCTTACCTTTGATTTTGCTAATGACTGGTAATGTTATCAGAAGGTTTTCTCAATGTGTGTCGTATCCATCGCCAGCGTCTTCTGTTCATCACTGGTAGTGACTTTAAAGTGGCTATCGTTAAAAACAGTTATTTTGCTGACAGTAATACTTAACTAGACAAGCGTTGATGATGATTTTGTTGTTAGTGTTGGGTTCTGTCACTGTTGGTTCCCAAAGGTGATGTTAACTGTTCCGTCAATCGTCAAATTCTGTAGCGGTAGTACGTCCCTGGCAGTAATGTTGGATTTTAATACTCCAATTGTCAAGGCAAGCGTCTTCAAGACCCGTCTGATGTAGGTGTCTAGCATACACTGCTGGCAACTTGAACCACAGACATGTACAACAGCCATGCACACAAACTGATAGAATACAAATGTTTCTTCTGAGCATAAGGTCTCCTGACATGATAATCAGGCGCCCTCTGCTGTCGTACCACCACTTCATCTTTCTCAGAACATTTGCTCTCTCTGAGCATTAATGTTAAACCCAGTGTGTCGGATGAAAGTGCCTTTAGACAGCGGAAAACGACAACTGCATTACTGATACACATAATCTTATTAAAATGTTATATAATAAATATGTACACCAGGTGTCATCATCATGCAATCCCTGCTCAACATAGAGCTTGGGGCTATCTCGGCTTCTGTGTTCCTTGTGAGGAAACCCGCACGAAGCAGTTACCAGATTTAGCAATGGTAGTTCATGAATCCAATCCTTTTATATGCTGAGGTTGCCAACCTCGTACGAACATCTACATTCATAAGTAATTCACACATTCATTCATTCATAACCCTCCACTCCCAAAGGAGCATAGGCCTTCAACAAACACATGCCAAGTCTTCCTGCCACGTGCCATCATATCAAGTTCTTTCCACGTTCTCCTCATCATTTTCACCTCTGTTTCCAGCTCTCTTCTCCATGTGCTTCTTGGTCTACCTCTGCCCCTCTTTCCCTGTGGGTTCCAGAACAAGGACTGCATTGTAATGCTATCAACAGGTTTCCTCAGTGTGTGTCCTATCTATCGCCATCGTCTTCTTCTCATCTCTTGTTCCACTGGCACTTGTCTAGTTCTTGTCCTCAGTTCCACGTTGCTAACCTTGTCATACCATTTTAATCGCTCTATTCTACGCAAGCACCCATTTATGAAAGTCTGTAGCTTTTTGGTTGTTGTCTTTGTTGTTCTCCATGTCTCAGAGCCATACAATAGTACTGACTTCACATTTGAGTTGAAGATTCTTATTTTCGTGTTGGATCCGATTTCTCTTGATCTCCATATATTTCCCAATGCAATGAAAGCTCCTCTTGCTTTTTGTATTCTTAGTTTGATATCACTGTCTGTCCCTCCAACTTTGTCTGTATTGTCTACATAATTCATTCATGTTAAATGTAAAAATATAAAACGATATAATGTACATATTACAACTTACCGTCATTTTACAGGAATGAAGTTACAGACTTCTTGCACAGAGAAACTTCCGAATAGTAGGACCACTGGTTTTAGGAGGCTGTCCTTCAGGTTGTCGAGGTATTCATTTAATTGTAATCCTACTGTTGTTCTGTATGTGGTTTCTAGGGATGCAAATGCTGACTACTGCTTTCTTTGAAAACATTCAAGTAGACGTCCGAGAGTGTACGAAGAAGAAGAAGAAGAGACGCATCGATTTTGTATGTGTGTGTACGAAGTGACGCTAAAATTTGGTAAATTATCATCTCGTTTGAATTTTCCACTGCCGTCCATGGTACTATAGGAAGCAGATTATCGGCCACAGATAACAGTTACAACAAGGCTGAACTTTGTCCTAATTCTAAATACTGACACCTGAAAATGGGCGTGGTTTATCAGGTTATATCTATAGAGAGCTCAGTGGTTCTAAAGTAGATGCCATCGGATGAATGTATGGTTGAATGGATGGTTAGATAGATGGATATCTATATATGGATGGATATATGGTTGGATAAGTGGATAGATGGATACATGGATGGGAAGATAGATGAATGGATAGATGGATGGATGGATACATGGATGGATGAATGGATATTGCAGACAAACTGACAGCCAGCCAGACAGACAGCCAGACAGACAGACAGCCAGCCAGACAGCTAGACAGACAGACAGCCAGACAGCCAGCCAGACAGCCAAACAGCCAGCCAGGCTGCCAGACAGCCAGGCAGGCACACAGAGAGAGACAGAGACAGACAGACAGACGGACGGACGGACGGACCGACGGACGGGCAAGCAGACAGACAGACAGACAGACAGACAGACAAACAGACAGACACACACACACACACACACACACACATACATACATACATACATACATACATACATATATGCATGCATGCATGCATGCATGCATGCATGCATGCATGCATGCATACATACATACATACATACATACATACATACATACATACATACATACATACATACATACATACATACATACATACATACATACATACATACATACATACATACATACATACATACATACATACATATATAATGTTAATGATGATTACAATACGACATAAATTACAGTATACTCATTTTTTTTCAAAATAAAATGTTGCCTCGTTTTGACGAGGCGCGTCTCGTTCAACCAAATCGGTTATATTAGGGCGCATGTCTACATTTAAAAGACCTTTAGGTCTGATGATTCGAGTGAGTAAACTCATCAACGAAAAGTATATTCTATGGAAATTCTATTTTATTGTATAATGTTGAATAGCGTCCACGTTATACTGAACCACTGATTCACAATCATGTCTGCCATTTTATTATGCAGAAAGGTTACAAGAGAAAGGAACTAACACGTGAAAAAAGTCAACAAAGAAGGACAGTTTAAAGTAAGCACCGATTAAGAAAAGAGATGTTGACATGGAAGGATTCAATGGTTTGTTGACAGACAAAACAGCCGATAGAGATATAACGGGCAGAGATACAGATAGACAGAGTGATAATAATAATAATAGTTGCCCATCGCAAGCGAAGATGGCGACAGCTTCAAACTTGAGTTGTGACACATCTGTGCCGTGATCTCATGTGGCTAATTAGTCCTATTTTGGCCCTACAGGCCCTGCCACATACGGGGCACACATGGTGAGAGTCGATAATATTGTTGCTGTGCATTCTGACCTTTCTTGCAGCACGCTTGCCTTCTGCCTTATCAGCTAAATTCTGTTCTGCAAGGCGAGCGCCTTGAGTAATGTTTATCCGCTAGGCAGAGCGATCCGGTACGATAGTCTCCCAGGAGGAGACATCAACTTTGAAGCTGCCCAACGATGCTTTCAGTGTGTCTTTGAAGCGTTTATTTTGTCTCCCTACTGTTCGCTTACCCATGGAGAGTTCGATGTACATCAACTGCTTTGGTAGGCGTTTTTTGGGCATGCGAACAACATGTCCGGCCCATCTAATTTGGGTCCTCTGCAGCAATGTGTAGATGCTTGAGAGACGTGCTCTGTTGAGGACCTCAGAATCATGTCACTTGATCCTGAGAATCCTGCGAAGACAGCTCATGTGCAAATGATTAAGCTTCTTGGCATGTCTGCTATACACTGTCCATGTTTCCCAGGCATACAGTGAGCACTATTGCATGACATACTTTTATCTTGGTGGCGGCACTTATTCCTTGTCGATCCCAGACATTTAATCCCAGACAGAGTGATACAAATAGACAGAATGATACAAATAAACAGAATGACATTAACATATAAATCGACAGAAAAAAAATGAAATAGGTTGTTCAGAGAGAAACAGCAGAGTAATATCTAGAGAAGCATATATGCAAATAGACAGAATAATACAAGTAGACAGAATGCTACAAGTAAGCAGAATGATACAAGTAGACAGAAGGATACATATAGGCAAAATTATGCAAATAGACTGATACAAGTAGACAGAATGATACAAGTAGACTTAATGATACAAATAGACAGAATGATACAAATGGATAGATAGACAGAAAGGATCAAATGAATTGTTCAGAAACAAAATACCACAGTGAGATCTAGCGGGACAAAGATACTTCTTCTTCTTTGCCTTGAAAGGGACGTTGGTTGCGTTGTGTCTGTTTACGGCGAAGATGCGATATTTGCGACTTTCGGCCGACACATCCGACTTCAGCACGGCATTTTTAGGACTGGGTTAGCCTTCCCTCTTCGATCCCTACTCACTCAGACAGACTGTAGTGATGCAGCCTGTTTCCAGGACCACCACTTGGAGGTGGAGTAGAGTCTTGGTCAGCTCTGGTTCGCTGACACTGACGCAAGCAGTCTAGCTATGGGTCACTAACTGCATTCCTCACTGTTGACGCGTCTCAGGTCCCGGACATAGATACAAATATACAGAATTATACCAGTAGACAGAATGATACAAATAGGCGCAATGATACAAATAGGCAGAATTATACAAATAGACAGAATTATACAAATAGACAGAATGATACAATAGGCAGAATAATACAAATAGAATGATACAAGCTGACAAATCGACTAAAATAAACAGAACTGTTGAGATCTGGAGGACAGAGGAGGGACAGAGTTACAAATAGATCGCTGGTGTAATGGTTACCACACTGCGCTGGCGATCGGGTGATCCAGGTTCAAGCCCGGGCGAGGACATTTGAAAAAGTGTCTTCGACCAGGGACTGGAATAACCTGAACGACTCCTGAGCAGACCCAGCTCTAATGGGTACTCTCCGAAGATGGCGAGTCTCTGCCTGAAAGGCGAGAGGACACTTGTCAGCGTACAGGGAAAATAGGACACTCACGTAAAATTATACTAACCTGAGATTTCGCCTCGAGTAATAGCGGGCGTACGTTAAAAAAAAATGATATAAATTGACAGAGCGACCGTCAGCCAAAGTATATACACTGTATTTAGTTAAACAGACAGACAAATATAATAAGGCGGACATATAGATAAATATACACATAGATATGCATACAGGCAGATAAATGGTTAGATTAGTTTGAATTCCTATTCGTGATTTAAGTCTGTACGTCTATGTGTCCACCAAGTTGAAGGAGCGAATTCGGAAATATTGGATTTTGCTCGCTTTCTGACGTGTCCTTTGACTTTTCTTTGACCTTCCAGTCGATCAAGTCACTGAGCTGCCATCTCTGCTAATTTATTCCTTTTTTGTTTTCCCTTTTTTCTTTCTGTCTTCTTCCCATCTTTCCTCCCATCTTTCCTTCTCTCTTTCATACTTTGTTTCTTCTTTCCATGTTTCATTCTTTCTTTCTTTCTTTCTTTCTTTCGTCTTTTCTTCTCTTTTTCTTTCTTTCTTTTCTTCTTTCGTTCTTTCTTTCTTACTTTCTATCTCCTCCTCTGCATCTTCCTTATAGAATGTTCAGCGGGAGTAAACATTTGGATCTATGTCCGATTGGCAGAGTGGTTAGAGCGCTGTTCTCTCGCGGCAAAGGTACCAGGTTCGAGATAATGATGGCGTGACGCTCTAGTCTACCTAGCTGTAAATGGATACCTGACTCTGATCCTTAGTTATTAAAGGCAAGGTCAGCGAGGTCACTCCATCTCTCGAAGCAAGACCTAGTATATTGAAGTCTCTAACACTATAATCCCTTACGGCAGTATTTGTTATGGGAAAACCTTTACCTTTTACAATTTAGGATGCACTTAGAACTAAAACATTCTTTTTTGAGTTTTCTTTTTTTGCCCTAAGATTTTTTTGATTGACTCATTCACGTTTCTGTTTTGCCTTGTTAGTGACGTCACTTTCTTCCGTATGTGGTAGGACTAAGTTTGTGGAAGTTGCTAGTTTTGGTCAGTAGAGACTATTGTGCACCTCAGGATAACCTGTGTAAAGAAAATTTCTTTAGTTTTATTATGAAAGACATGTAGACAATGCTGGACTGCGTTCAGGTAGATTTCGGCAGTCTGAATGCCAGGTAATGCTGAAATCTGATTTCGTTGAGGTGCTGATAAGCTTGACGTTAGTTGGTCAAATTTTGAAAATTGAGAAAATCCAATCTGACGTAACTTACTCTCAGCCGTGTACGCTATGACGCAACAGTCTCAGCCGGGAGGTGGCTGATTATAACGACCAGAGAAAATGAAAGAGAACCACGCCAAGGAATCCAAAGGGATGAATAAAGACCAGCAATTTGGTTAACGAGAAAGATAAATGAAAGAATATAGGCAAGTTGGAGGCAGGGAAGAAGAGCGAGAAAAAGTTGGACGATGGAAGGACGAATATCGGCTTTAGCTTGCGACAGGTGTGCACAGAATCAATCAACCAGTTAAGTTGAACATTGCTTGGCCACATACTGGTATACAATGTTGTATTTGTATTATATTAGAATCGCTCTCAGTGCCTGTCAAAATTAGAGAGATTAAAATGTGCCGAGAACAGCAGCTGCATGCACAGTTTCCTCTCTCTCTCTCTCTCTCTCTCTCTCTCTCTCTCTCTCTCTCTCTCTCTCTCTCTCTCCCTCTCTCTTTCTTTCTCTCTCTCTAAAGTAAATATAAAGCCTAACAAATAAATTCTAATAAAGAAAGGAAGAAGAATGGTAAAGAACAGTGCTGTCACAATGACAGTACTCGAAATCCCCTTTGTTTTATGCTTCGTCTGCAAATTGTAACGTTTCCACGTTAAATATAAGCCACTGCATAAATACAAGCGTTTCCACAACACATTAAAACGGGTATTGCATTTCTAAGAAAAACATTAAGAGGCAGACTGCGTAATGACCTAAATTAATCCTAACATTAATTATATTACGTTACCAAAACGAACGAACAGATGGACTCAAATAGAAAGAGAGAGGGAGGGCTGAAAATCAGGAACGCATGCAACACGCGTCGCGCGATACACAATTACTACTATCACGCGTGTAAGGCCACATGCACTAATTTTTTTTTTCAGACGGACAGTGATAAATTCACTACCCTTCCCAGAGTTAGGTTTTTAAATCCTGAAAAACGCTTATAAGGAAAGATGACAATAGATGGGTTTACGTTTGAAAACATTACAGTACACAGACAGCACATCTTCGAAACAGGAGGTAGAAGAAATTGCATATTTTGAACGCAGCCACTTAGCTCTTTTAAATTTGTTTATTTGGGTTCCTTAGGGCTTGCTGACAAAGAATATGTAAAACGTTACGCAAATAGTCTAGGAATTAACAAGTTATAACCAAAATAAAATAGTGGGGATGCCTGACAGCATGAAATCATTTCTGCTCATAAAATTTTTTTATAACGTGTTTGAAAAAACCTTGCGTACGGAAATAGCCTACCATGTAAACTCCAAATTGATTGGAGCGCAACAAATATAAGACTAAACACGATTGGTCGGACTATAAATACTATCTTTGGTTGTTAGGGGAGACGTAGGAAGGTAAGATTTTTTCAAACACTTGTCGAAACGTGGCTCCATTGGCCAGACTCGCTGATATAATCACTTAGGAGCGTTAGTTCGAGACCACTAGTTCAAATAAGCTTGATAAAGCAACAGTGCGTTGAAGCCAGCTCATATTTTTGCTAAAATAAAAGCCTGGAACATAAGCAGATGGGAATTTGTGCCAGAATTCATTGCTAGTCAACGTATCTGTGTTTATTCCATGAATTGTGGGACCGTGGTCTTGATGGTATTGAGCAGCACCTGGTCAGAGCTTTGCTGAATCCAGAGTCGGACAGCATACTCCTTGGTCCATTTAGCTATCAGTGAGGTGTCTCCAGAGCTCAGGGGAGAAATCGAGCAGAGGAGTCTTTTCCTGCCGCCATCACGCAAGATAAGCTGATGTGGCCAGCTGAGCTCAAAATTATGTACCCCCATCTTAAAATAACATTGTAACATAAACTTAAGAGGGGAAGTAAATTGTTTTAATATCAGGAACTGAGAACATCTCCAATACGAGTTCCAATAAAGACAAACTATTGAAGTCATGATGACAAATACCAACAGAGCTTGAACAAAACAAAACCAGTATTACCTCATATTACTACTACACAACTGACACACATAGGATACTTTTAATAATATATGTCACTACAATATTCATATTGATAAATTCTGTACATATAACTTGTAATTAAAATTGATTGTGATTCCTGGTTCCCTTTGTATTTGAATCAGGACACATATTCATTCATGACAACAATGAATACATATTGTTATTTGAAAAGTTATCAGTGACTCCTTTAAGATATCCTTGTAGAGTGTTTTATGTATGTGAGTGTCACAGTGTTGTCACGTGTAGTGGAATAAATTAAATGGTTTATCTGTTTGTTGTTGTTTTGACGTACACTTCATCATACACATACCCTAGACATATAACGTAGTCATCACACTATTCCAGAATAATTCTGACTGAGGTATACATATGTGGCAGCAAGTAAGGTTATATATAATACACTACTCTTATTAGATATATATACCTTCACAGCTGATCTCAGTCAGTACACTAAGTCCCCTATAAATATTTATAACATCCCACCTCACCACATATATTGGGGGCTCGCTCTTGGGATTTTGAATCTTTACCTATTAAAAATAGTGGGGGTAATTCACTTCAGGGAATATAAGAATTAAAAGGTATCCTTGGGTGGAATTAAATAAGGTTGAGCTCACGGTGCCTGTGTTGTCCATTAGATATATATTTAGAGATTGAATTGTTGGTTAGACATTGTATAAATTTACCTGATAGACAATGGCGGACCTGGCCAAGTTTCGATCTGCTGCTGTTCAGACTGCAAAAGAGTTAGGATTAGATGGGCAAGTTATGGTTGCCTATGTTACTACGGAATGTGACAAATTTATTGAACGCGAAGAAAGAAGGTTTGAAGCCGAAAGAAAGTTAGAGGCTGAAAGGGAAATTAAGAAGTTACAATTTGAGGCTGAGGCTGAGACTAAGAGGTTGCAGATTGAGGCTGAGGCTAAGAAATTAGAAGCAGAAGAAAGAAGATTGACTGCAGAAAGGGAAGAAAAGAAATTAGCTGCAGAAAGGGAAGAGAAGAAATTGGCTGCAGAAAGGGAAGCAGAAGAAAGAAGATCGACTGCAGAGAGGGAAGCAGAAAAGGAGGAGAAGAGATTACAAAGGGAACATGAGTTACGACTAAGGGAGTTTGAGTTTCAAGGCCATGCTCCTGAAAATGGTGCCAGTCCCTTTGCCTCTGATGCCACTGCTAGCCAAGGAGCCTCAACCTCAGCTATGAATTTTCATGTAGATCATTTTGTTGAGAAAGACGATGATATAGAGAGCTACCTAAATAGGTATGAACTATTAGCTACCACGTATGGGTTAGAGAGAGAAAGGTGGAGCTTAAAGTTATCTCAAGGACTTCGTGGGGCAGCTTATGAAGTTTTTGCAAAAATGAGCAGAGGTGATCAGGAAAATTATGACATGCTAAAGCAGGCTCTTTTGTTAAGATATGAAAATAAAAATAAATTCCCACAATTCGATGAAAGGAAATATGATGAAAGAAAATCTTTCAACCAAGGAAAAAGGTGGTGTAAAAATTGTAAGATGAACAATCATGACACTGACCATTGTAGAAGGAAACCTCCTCATTGTGCTGCTATGACATCGGGGAAAAAGGAAAAGAAGGTCAAACTTGAAGAACTACAGGAACCATACCACCCCCCAGTGTGTGAAGATGTCATCTGTAATGGTATCACTATAAGGTGTTTATATGATACCGGTTTAGATTACGATTCCGTTGTGAGTTCTCACCTGGTGCAGGCCGATCAATACACCACAGAAACAGTGGAGATTCAAACTGCAACCAAGGATGTAGCTACCATGACACTTCCCGTCGCCCGAATAAAAGTGAAAACGCGATATGTGGAAGGAATCATAAAAGCAGCAGTGATAAATGAGCCAATCTACCCTCTAATATTGGGGTGTAGATATGTCTTCTTGGGGAATCCCAAGAGACCTGTGATATTGGCAATAGTGCAGACCAGATCACAGTCAAAAAAGGAGGAGGATAATCCCATAAATACTCACCCAGATGAGATGAGGAAGGCACAGGCTGAGGACAAAACACTCAAGCCATGTTTCAAGAAGTTGCCCAAATCTCATACACCTCCAGGCAAGGGAGAGTTTTATATGAAGAACAAACTGATATATAGGAAGGCTGGATCTGAATCCAATGGTCACGGACAGCTGGTCCTTCCCACTTCATATAGGACTAAAGTGTTGGAACTAGGGCATGCGATTCCCTTCAGTGGTCATATGGGAATCAGCGCAACAGGACAGCGAATAGCTTGTCACTATTTCTGGCCAGGAATAACCGAAGATATCAAACGATATGTAAAATCCTGTCCAGAGTGCCAACGAGTAGCACCTAAACATTGGACTGCACCAGCAACTCTGGGGGAAATGCCCATAGTGGGAACACCCTTTGAGAGAGTTGCCGTGGATCTTGTGGGACCTCTCACCCGAACCAAGAGAAGGAACAGCTACATTCTGACTCTGGTGGACACTTGTTCTATGTGGGGAGAGGCTGTAGCCCTGTCATCGATTGATTCTAAACATGTGGAGAGGCATTGCTCACAATTTTCACAAGGTTAGGCTTTCCCAATCAAATCTTGACTGATAATGGCTCTCAGTTCAAGGGGAAACTAACTGAAGAAGTTTTCAGGATCTTCCAGGCCAAACACTTCCATTGTAGTGTGTATCATCCCCAAGGGAACGGCCAAGTGGAAAGATTTAACGGCACATTGATGTCGATCCTGAGAAAGTTGGCACACGAAAAACCAGATACATGGGACCAGTACCTGCACGCCGCCCTCTTTGCTTATCGGGAGGTACCCCATAGTTCAACCGGTATGGCCCCGGCAACATTATTGTTTGGAAGGCCAATAAAAGGTCCACTCGAAGCTTTGTTAAGAACGTGGACTGATGAAAAGGCAGAGGAAAACATTACATCTTCATACCAATATGTGAATGAGCTGACCACTCATTTAAAAACTGGCTGGAAACTTGCCAATGAAAATTTGAAACAAGCCAGGAAGAAACATGCTGCCTATTATAACAGGAAGGCGAAAGACAGAAATTTGGCTGTGGGAGAGAAAGTACTGCTTCTTTTGCCCGGGAGTCAGAATAAGTTACAAATTGGATGGCAGGGTCCATATACAGTTTTAGAGAAGGTGTCTAGAACAAATTATAAGATAGATAAGAAGGGGAAAGAAAAAATCTATCATGTGAATCTCCTGAAGAAATATTTGGAAAGAGAACATCAGGAAGAGACACACTTGTTGACCTTGTCCATCGCCATGGAGATGAAAAAGGAACCACTTTCATCATTTGAATATCCATTACACCCCTGTGAGACAGCAGCACAGGTGAAAATCAGTACACATTTAACGAAAACTCAGAAAGAGAGAGTGCAACAGGTTCTAAATAATCATTGTTAACAGACCGACCAGGGCATACAAACCTATTGGAATATGATATGAAACTGATAGACCCCACACCTGTCTGTATGAAACCATATTCGATTCCGTTTGCTAAGGAGAAAGCTTTGAAGGAAGAGATAGACTATCTATTGAAGGAGGGAATTATTTCACACAGTGAATCCTCATATAGTTCCGGTGTTGTACTCTTAAGGAAGCCCTCTGGAGAACATAGACTCTGTATAGATTACAGGAGACTGAATGCTATTACAGAAGGACAGGTGGATTCATTGCCGGATACAAATCAGCTGTTTGCCAGACTAATTAAAGCTAAATATTTCTCAAGGGTGGATCTGAGTAAAGGATAATATCAGATTCCAGTAAAACCTGAGATCAGACAAAATTGTTGGATGTAAACATTTCGGAGGAACGTAATGAATCCCTGAGTTGCCTCTTTGATTGAGGATATTCCGAATGTTTCATACAGGATAATAAGAAGATTATGGGATCCACTACGAAAACTCTGCTATCACCAGGTATATGTTATCTCCTCATAACGTACATTTTGAGGGAAATATAATGTTCTCTGGACATGTCATTGCGCAGACTCAGAGAAGAGAAATGGTGAATACGGGTTGCGAAGCAGCATTAAGACAAGCACTCACACTTGCGGCTGTTCAGTAACATAACCGAAATATATTATTGGTTGTAGAAGTCTGAGGCAGATTTCATGAGTAGTGCCTACTCTGAATGGACCCAACTACATAAAACCATGATAGCACCACAGCAGAGTAAAGTCAAGTTGACTTACATTTATCTATGTGTATATAGAATAAAGGACTGACATGGGATGTCTGTTTTAAGAGGGGAGATGTCGTGGAATATTCTAATCCACATATATAAATTATCAAGTAAATATAAAGCCTAACAAATAAATTCTAATAAAGAAAGGAAGAAGAATGGTAAAGAACAGTGCTGTCACAATGACAGTACTCGAAATCCCCTTTGTTTTATGCTTCGTCTGCAAATTGTAACGTTTCCACGTTAAATATAAGCCACTGCATAAATACAAGCGTTTCCACAACACATTAAAACGGGTATTGCATTTCTAAGAAAAACATTGAGAGGCAGACTGCGTAATGACCTAAATTAATCCTAACATTAATTATATTACGTTACCAAAACGAACGAACAGATGGACTCAAATAGAAAGAGAGAGGGAGGGCTGAAAATCACGCGTGTAAGGCCACATGCACTAATTTTTTTTTTCAGACGGACAGTGATAAATTCACTACCCTTCCCAGAGTTAGGTTTTTAAATCCTGAAAAACGCTTATAAGGAAAGATGACAATAGATGGGTTTACGTTTGAAAACATTACAGTACCCAGACAGCACATCTTCGAAACAGGAGGTAGAAGAAATTGCATATTTTGAACGCAGCCACTTAGCTCTTTTAAATTTGTTTATTTGGGTTCCTTAGGGCTTGCTGACAAAGAATATGTAAAACGTTACGCAAATAGTCTAGGAATTAACAAGTTATAACCAAAATAAAATAGTGGGGATGCCTGACAGCATGAAATCATTTCTGCTCATAAAATTTTTTTATAACGTGTTTGAAAAAACCTTGCGTACTGAAATAGCCTACCATGTAAACTCCAAATTGATTGGAGCGCAACAAATATAAGACTAAACACGATTGGTCGGACTATAAATACTATCTTTGGTTGTTAGGGGAGACGTAGGAAGGTAAGATTTTTTCAAACACTTGTCGAAACGTGGCTCCATTGGCCAGACTCGCTGATATAATCACTTAGGAGCGTTAGCTCGAGACCACTAGTTCAAATAAGCTTGATAAAGCAACAGTGCGTTGAAGCCAGCTCATATTTTTGCTAAAATAAAAGCCTGGAACATAAGCAGATGGGAATTTGTGCCAGAATTCATTGCTAGTCAACGTATCTGTGTTTATATCATGAATTGTGGGACCGTGGTCTTGATGGTATTGAGCAGCACCTGGTCAGAGCTTTGCTGAATCCAGAGTCGGACAGCATACTCCTTGGTCCATTTAGCTATCAGTGAGGTGTCTCCAGAGCACAGGGGAGAAATCGAGCAGAGGAGTCTTTTCCTGCCGCCATCATGCAAGATAAGTGTCACGAAATGGATTTAGGACTAGAGACTGTCTACCTATAGTGACAAGACAATAGTAAGAAGAAAGACTGAAATGATAGATTCAGATAGAAATATAGTGCAAAATGTGAAAGTTGAGACCATTGGCTCCGAGGTTGAGAACCGAGGTTGGTTCTTTCCTCGCCACTTCGGACGTTTAAATTGCTATGGCCTCGAACCACCTCTAACTACCCTATGGGGATAAGGTTCAATTAAGATTCACAAACACCAAGGTACAGACAACATATAGCTACTGTACTAAAGGAAATGACTGATGCCAGCTACAATTTATACAAGTTTATTATACACCTATAAACAACAAACAAATGCATGTCCCATACATCAAGTGCGAGGATGCACTCCTGAAACAAAATCAAGCACAGTTAAAAATGCATCAACCCCAACCCTTCTCCCACAATTGCAACCTGTATGGAGAAAGAAGGTAAGGTTAACTGAAATGAACTACACTGCACTTGATGTCGCCTACACTCCAAACTAGCTGTTCTAAATTCTAACTCTAACTCTAAGTCCACTGATAGCTGGAACGACGGCGAAGTGACTACACAATCTCTGCACAGACTTCGGTTCTACACAGCCTATCCTGGAATCTCCTGAACACAACTAACTGCACCTCTAAACTTCAGCAGCTGTCCTCTGCTATGATTCACCAAAACTAACAGTTCTGCCTATCTGTGCTGACTTCAGTAGAGAGAATGTTACCCTATCTCTCTCCACTAACTCTGGACTTGATGACTGAGGGTTAACAGAACCCCACTGGATTCTGGACTGGAACTGTAGCGGACTTCTACCACTCGGAAATTACCTGCCCGAGTACCTATAACTGGGCTGTCGGCTTTATTATGGCCGTGAAGAAACGAACACAAAATTACCACACCGCTGGCAGCCTGCCAAATCTGCGTGTGTAACGAGCGTCAGAGCTCAGGATTTATCCACAAAAATCCTATTCGCTGGAAAATGTCTTCCCCTGGTTGGGAAAACGTATTTCTTCCTCTCCGTCCACTACTGGCAACTAACGTAAAACCCTTGCGGTTCTGCGAATGCCCCAACTTTGCCGTGGGAGAAATTTTGTGGTCTCAAAATTCCGCTCTCATTCCCACAAAGCCGGTACCTGCAAATCTCGAATGTCCAACTGAAGGCAATCGACTTGACTGGCAACCCGGCTTTGGCAATTTTTTTTCATTAAAAGAGAAAGAAACTATGAAATATAGGCCTTTTATAATCAAGACCCCCACGCGCCGACTTCGTGACGTCATATGCGCGGCGTGGTTGTAAAGCCAATGAGAGCTCTGCATTTCAACTGCAGTTATCTCTCAGCCAATCAGAACCTAGATCGTTCTGATGTAACGTGCATGGGTTTTTAGACAAAGAAACGAGATTAAGCCTAGCCCTATACTGCGGAAATGAAGCAAAAATGGCCGCAAATAATTTAACTCCCGAAAAATGCGTATATGGCCACGCAATATCTTTAAAAAAAGACAATCTGGTGCCAATCCTGATCTAGCATCTATAATCTTTCTTCTAGAAAAATACTGTCTAATTCCCTACACCCCCATTCTAAACACATAAAGAAGAACCATAAAGCAGATGAGATCAAACTCCCTCGTGATCTCATCTTGAAAAAAACGTAAATAATAGAAGGAGAAGAAACATGGAGAAGGATTTTTCTGTAATCCCTCCAAAAATAGTGAACTAAATGCAAGGAGAAAAAGACATGGGCCATTTGAAAGACAGAATCTCAGTACTTTCGTCACATCACTCCCACCTTCGAAGATTGAGCATCGATCTCATTACTGAAATCTCTGTGTTTCACACTGGCCGTTATTACTGTCTACCCAGCTGTCTATGAGCACTTCCTCCTTTTCCGTGTTCTCTTCCGGAGCTAAGTGCCGGCTTAAGAAATCCGCTCCCACATTATCTTTTCCCGGGATATATTGTACCGAAAACGAGTACATGCCCAACAATAAAGCCCATCTCATTATTTTAGCGTTATTGTGCTTGTTGGCTCCCAAAAATGCCAATGGAGCGTGGTCACTTTGTACTATGAATGTGACCCCGTATAGGTATTCGTGGTGTTTGCGAATTCCGGAAACTAATGCAAGGCACTCTCGTTCTATTGTTGAGTAGTTTCTTTCAGCCGCATTAAGTTTCCTACTGGCATAGGAGACTGGGAACAACAGCCCTTGTTGTGCTTCGTCGGCCTGTAAAAGAGTGGATCCAATTCCTATGGCGCTTGCATCCACTCTTAACACAAAGGGTTTTGTTAGATCCGGGAGCCGAAGTATTGGCGAACTGGTCAGCAGCTCCTTAAGAGTGGTGTATGCTCCTTCACATTCTGCTGTCCAACGAATTTTTTCCGGCTGACCTTTCCGAGTGAGGTCGGTCAACGGCCCTGTTAAGCTATTAAAATTCGGAATGAATTTTTGATAATAGGCGCACAAGGAGATAAAAGATCTCGTGTCTTTTTTTGTGATGGGGCGGGCTGCTCTCCTTATTTTCTCCACGTTTTTGTCCAGCGGCCACATGCATCCGTGGGCGATAGTGTGGCCTAGGAAGTCTAGGGTTTCAAACCCGAGTAAACATTTGCTCGGGCGGGCGGTAAGCCCCGCCTCCTTCAATCTCCCGAGGAGCGAAGCGACAGTGGCTATGTGTTCCTCCTCCGTTTCCGTTGCGATGAGGATATCATCCATAAAATTGTGAATGTGGGGGTTTTGCAACGGCCCTAATAGCTTCCTCATCATTCGGGTGAAAGCACCTGGGGCATTATGTAACCCAAACGGCATGACATTAAACGTATAGTGCCCTTCACTAGTGCTAAAGGCCAACATCGGCCTGACGTCCTCTTTCACCGGAATTTGATAATAGCCTTTACTTAGGTCTATTTTCGAGAAGATTTTTGCCTGGCTTAATTTGGAAAACAGTTCCGCAGGGCTGGGGAGGGCTTCCGGTTGAAATTCCGTTACGGTGTTGAGCAATCGATAATCGATGCACAGCCTGGTCTCACCGTTAGGTTTTTGTAAGAGGACCACGCTTGAACTGTATGGGGATGTGGTTTCAGAAATGATGTTGGCCGCCAGTAGTTTTTCAATTTCCTCCCGTAACGCAGCGGCTTTGGCGTATGGAACCGGATATATTTTAGTCCGTACCGGGGTGTCGTCTTTCCGCAGTTTGTTTTCTCCGGTGGGAAGTAACAACAAGACCTTCTCCCCTACCTGGAGCTCTCTTTCCTTGGCCGTCTTGTTGTATCTCTGCGCCTGTTTTGCGCGAGCCTTACGGAGGTTATCTGAGGCCACTTTCCAACCTAACTGTAGTCGCTCCTTCAGCTCTTCAACATATTTGGAGGCCGACACCGTTGTCTCATCTGCCTTCCGATCTGTCATAGACCTGAACAGAGCCTCCAATGGGCCCTTGATCGGCCGCCCGAACAATAGGGTGGCTGGCGGGTAGCCTGTAGAAGCTTGGGGGACTTCGCGATACGCAAACAGGGCGGCGGGAATAAAAAAGATCCAGTCCTCTGGCCCGCTCC
>JAMPIV010011210.1:0-67500 GCA_024509875.1 Oreohelix idahoensis
AAGAAGAAATACCCTAATTATAACCAACTTTCAGGTTGAACAGGGTAGACCAAGATGGAACGAGAAGAGGCAACAACGATCAGATGTTGAGTGCCCGATCTCCACCCATCAACTCATCAAAACAACAACAACAACGAAACAGAATTGTGAACCGGAATTTTGCATTGTATGGTATTCCTTTATCTGACTTGTTCTTTCGTTACTCATACACAGTTGATGCTACAAAGATTACAATATATGAATTGTATATTTTTCCATGTGTTTCTATGTGTCTGTTTGTATATGTAAGTGTGCAATAGAGATATGAGGGCACTTGACATAAATCCAGCAACCTGGGAAGATGAAGCTGCCGATCGCACCAAGTGGCGATGCTACCTACGGCACCACCTCAGGTTGGGCGAAAAGAAGCTCACACAGCAAGCAGAAGAGAGGAGAAAACGTCGCAAGGAACACCAGAAAAATAAGCATCTGAGGGCTATGACCTCAGGGGCGCATGTCCATAGTCAGTTATGACTGAAGGGGCTATAATTATTGTCGTGAGTTTTATATAGGCTTTATTTTTATGGTCCCAATCGAGCAGGTGTGAGATAGTGGAAAGCTATGTGAGAGAAAGGTGTGAGAAATAGTCCTGTTTACGAGGAATACAGAGTGTAGGAAAAATACTGTCTTGAGTTGAGTGATTGCTCAACTCACCTATATATAGCACGACCCGCTAAATGAAGAAGTATTATTTCACTAGATACAGATTCTATTACACTATCCTCTCGTACGCACACACAAACAATTTAGTGACATAAATACGTACATACGTATACACGAACACGTAAACTGTGGGCACATATAATGAGCAGGGGAAGGTTTTTGACCAGAACTAATAGCTAAGGTTTATAAAATTTATTATATCTTTAGAAAGAAAAAAAATGATTACAACAATTTATACATCGTTATCAAAGTCATCAGGTGAAATCATAGTTACATAAAGGGAAAATAAATATGCAATATATATTCTCATAGACCCGGGAACATAGAAAACTAGGAAAATGATCCCACCCGAGGTGTGTTTACCCAACCGATCAAACAAAGGATTGACAATGGGGAGCTGTGTAGACGGGACGGGTATATAGGGTATGTCCTTAATTTAACTTTCCCGTATGCCTTCAGACTGAGTGAGAGAATAGATAAAAGGAAGGTGTTATATTAGTAGTAAACATTTAGAAACTAAATTCTTTCATTCCGTTTTCCCTTCTCGCATTCATTCAGCGAGCTCGCTTTCATTCAGACTTACCCCCTCTGTCAGCTGCATATGTCCATAGAATTAATCACACACAGTTCTTAAGACTATTATATATGTTTTATTATTTGGTCCAGTCCAGCCCCAGAAAGCTCCGTATAGCCATTGCTAATTTTGCTCGGAGATTTCGCTGAAATGGTGTGTTGATTATAATTTTCCTGGCAAGGATTCTTCGTCAGGTTGCAGGGATTGTTATAGGGACTACGTTTGTTTCTAAGAGTCTGTCGTAATGACTGGGAAATCTCTCAACAGTAGAATGTTACTCACAGGCGGTTCTTGGACAAACTAGCCTTAAATGTTCTCTGGAGAAGTTGGTGGTAGGAACACTGTTTACTTGTCATATGGGTTTTGATTAAATAGATTAGTGCTGTCAGTTCTGCCTCATCAGGCCAGGGAACTTTATATGATTTAACATAATATATCTGGCATTGTCCCGTTCCAGTTAAACTTTACACCATTTGGCATTGACGTGGGTTTGGTTATATAACCGATCTACTGGTTTTGTGGAGGACTTATAAGAGTCTCCAACAATCAGATTTTTGGTCTAGTCAATGTTTGTATGTTGTTAGGAACATATATATGGAGATACCATAAGCCATCTGAACATGACTCTCTATATATAAAAAAAAACCGTTGGATCGCAAGGTATGATCATCTGTATAAAGAGAGAATATAAAACAAGTAATATACTATAATAAAATCTAACACCCGCGTTTTGTATAAGACCTGTAAAATCACTCTGGTATTTAAATTATTTAGATTTAAAGACTACACGAGTGACTAGCTAATGTATCGATTTAAATACCACTAGCTTTGAACAGTTAATTACTTAAAATTTACGCGCGGGGAAATAAAATTATGGTTAATAAACAATTTCGCTCGCCTAGCGTTTAAGATTATGTTTCACATCTATCATCTCGGGAAATAACGGATAGTTATATTATTTAATTTACATCTGGAAAACTTTGTGATGGGTTTATTTAATAGGTTTAAATTAACATAAAAATCCAGTGAAATAAATGAAGAAACTAAACGCCAAAATCACTCAAGACTAATATTTTACCATTGCACAGAAATGAATTAGACTCCAATACAGAAGACAAATCCAAAAGAAATCTAGTAGATTCTATTATAAGCTAGTACTCCTTTAAATCTCTGGCAAACGAATGATAAACTGCATTTTCGGCGATGCCAATATATAGTTAATGAAATGCAAGGTAACAGCTACATGCTAAAGTTCACGCCTTATTTGAAATCAGGGAACTTTCTCGTTTCGAGCCGCATCTGCCGCTCTAGCCTTCCCCGTTCGTCTCTTGGTCAGCCAGCGCTTTCCCCGTCTAGTCGGTTCGCATGAACGTGTGAACCGAAGGTGCGAAAAACTGCTTCGTTTTTCTGGGACCACCACAGTCCATTGATGCTGGCCGCTTCCGTCTCCTCTTGGCAACGCCCTCTTGAAGGGGTGGCAGAAAAAAAACAAGAAAATGTTTTATGCCCACAGCTCTAGAGATAGGCAGTAGGTGTGGTTTAATCTCAACTTAAGACAAAGCGATGTCCTGGATGCACGCATGATAGCTGTTTACATATTAATTATCCAACGTGGTGAAAATCCACGTGGAAATGATGCATACTAATCTGCCCAGGTGATAGAGTTCCACGTTGACGATAAAATTACAACAATATTCTGGGGTACTGATGCTATTCGCGGGTACTACCATATCATCTATCAATTCAGAGACAGCTGAGTTTCATCCGTCACAATCGTCCCCCCTTTGAGACATGAAACCATTTTTCATGTTTCATTTATGACAATGAAGCTGCCCTGATCGGTAGCTTTAGGATGATTGGTGTCTTCGATTTCATCCTCTTCCTCCGTGATCCAATTTCGACTCATAAAATCAGCCCCTACATTCTGTTTACCCGGAATATATTCCACTTTGAAGAAGCACACGCTTAATAGCAAGACCCAACGCATGATTCTTGCGTTAAATTCCTTATTTGCGCCAAGAAAAGCTAAGGGAGCGTTGTCTGTTTGCACCGTAAAAGATGTACCGTAAAGAAACTCATGATGACGTCTTATCCCGTTAATTAGTTCCAGACATTCTCTTTCAACTGTGGAATAGTAACGTTCAGCCGTATTCAATTTACGACTGCCATACGCAACTGGAAATAACAGATTCGGGTCGGTGTCATCTGCTTGAAGCAGGGTTGAGCCGATGCCTTAACCTGAAGCGTCAACCCGCAATATAAAAGGTTTCTTGAGGTCAGGTAGCCTCAAAATAGGGTATCGGGACAACTGTACTTTTAAAATGCTGTAAGCTTGTTCGCACTGCGAATCCCAAATAACCTTATCAGGACGCCCTTTTTTGTAAGGTCAGTCAGGGGTGCCGTTAGTCCATTGAAATTATGGATGTATTTCTGATAATACGCACATAGTGATAGAAACGAACGGGTGTCTTTCTTCGTTCAGGGCCTTTTAGCTGCAACTATTTTCTCAACATTCTTCCTAACAGGCCACATGCAGCCATGAGAAATAGTATGCCCCAGGAAGTCTAGCTTTTTAAACCCGATGAGACATTTGCTAGGTCTGGCTGTGAGACCGGTTTCCTGTAGTCTCCTGGGGAGCATAGCAACCGTAGCAATATGTTCGTCGTAGGTTTCCGATGCAATTAAGATGTCATCCACGAAATTATGGATATGGGGACTGTGCAAAGGTTCTAAAATCTTCCTCATCATCCTGGTGAACACTCCTGGTGCGTTGTCCGAACGGCATCACATTAAATGTGTAATGTCCTTCACTAGTGCTGAAAGCTAACAAAGGTTTAACTTCCTCCTTGACTGGTATATGGTAATAACCTTTACTCAGGTCAATCTTGGAAAAAATTCGTGCCTTGCTAAGCTTGGTGAACAACTCAGAAACAGTCTGTAGAGGTTCGGGCTGGAATTCCGTTACAGCGTTTAGCAACCGGTAATCTATACACAGCCGAACTTCCTTATTGGGCTTCTGCAACAGTACCACACTCGAACTGTAAGGAGATGTAGACTCAATGATAATTCTTCCTGATGCAGCTTGTCTATTTCTCCGCGTAGTGCATCAGCTTTAGCGTACGGAATGGGGTAAACTCTGGTTCGAACAGGGGTCTCGTTCGTCAATTTCATGTCAAATTCTATGAGATTTGTTCGACCAGGTACATCCGTTAATACTGTGGCGTACTGTTTCAGTAGCGCTCTGGTTTCTGTTTGTTGTTCTTCTGAGAGATTGTCGCCGAATTTGACATCTTTAAAGGATTCTGTTTGTTGCAATGGATACTCCATGCAACTATCATCATCTTCCTCGTCTTCCGTTGCTATGGCGACCGCCAGGAGATGCTCGAAAGACGGCACTGGTCTTTCTAAATATTTCTTTAGCAGATTAACGTGAAAGACCTTCTCCTTTCCTTTAATGGAGATCTTGTAATTAGTGCGTGAGATCTTTTTAAGGACGGTAAACGGCCCTTCCCATCCGATGCGAAGTGTGTTGTTTCCGGTTGGAAGTAGCAACAAAACTTTCTCCCCTGGTTGGAATTCTCTCTCTTTTGCAGCTTTATTGTATCTTTGAGCGTGTTTTGCGCGTGCTTTCTTAAGGTTAGTTGTAGCTAGATCCCATCCTAGCTGTAACCTTTCCTTGAGCTCTGATATTTATTTGCTTGCTGAGACGACTGTCTCGTCAGCTTTTTGGTCTGTCAGGGACCGAAGTAAGGCTTCTAGTGGCCCCTTAATAGGTCTGCTGAATAAACGTGTAGCTGGCGGAAATCCTGTAGATGCCTGGGGAACTTCTCTGTAGGCGAATAAAGCTGCAGAAATACATAGGTCCCACTCTTCAGGTTTCTCTTGAGCCAGCTTACGTAACATCATGGTGAGGCTGCCGTTAAAACGCTCCACGAGCCCATTTCCGGCCGGATGGTAGGGGCTTGTGTGGATGTGTTTGGCCCTCAAGATCTTAAAGATCTCCTCCATTAACAGGCTACGGAATTGGGATCCATTATCCGTCGAAACTTATTGAGGAAATCCCAACCGTGTAAAAATTTGCACGAGGGCTTCTGCGACATGCTTGGAATCCGTGCAAGTTAACGGTATAGCTTCGGCCCACATTGTGCAGGTGTCGACTAAGGTCAGGATGAACCTGTTCCTTCTTTTTGGTCCTTTCCAGGGGTCCAATGATGTCGACAGCAACCCGTTCGAATAGAGTCCCCACTATTGGCATTTGCCCTATAGGGACTGGGGGTATCAAGTGCTTGGGTGCCACACGTTGGCACTGGGCGCAGGATTTCACGTACCTGATAATCTCAGAGTTCATTCCTGGCGACCAATAGTGCGTTTTTATTCGCTGAATAGTGGCGTTTTGTCCCATATGTCCGCTAAAGGAAGAGAGTGCCACATTTCTAAGATCTGGCTTCTGTACTGCGTCGGTACTTGGAGCTCGTTATTCCCTGTATCAGGGTCGCCCGTTCTACGATACAATACGCCATCCTTGGAAAAGATGTCTCCGTTGTGTCTGGGGTCCTTAGCCATGGGCAGTTTTCTAAAGCAGGGCTCCAGAGTAGGGTCCTTTTGTTGCGCCTCCTTCAGTTCATTCGGCAACAAATTTGGCGCAGGCTCCCTCTCCTTCTTGGTTTGCCCTCTTGTGGTTACCGCTGCCACAATCGGCTCTTTTGGTCTCCCAACAAACACATATCTACATCCCAGGATAACTGGGTAGATAGGATCATCCATAATGGCCGCTTTAATAACCCCTCTGACAAAATCAGAGTGTATTTCTACCAGTGCGATAGGCAGCGTCCTGGGTGCGTCACTCTTAAAAACTCCACATAGTTTGACGGTGTCCTCTGTCTCCTGACCGGGTTTGACTAGGTGCCTGGTGACAATACAGTCAGAAGATAATCCAGTGTCAAAAAGACAAGTAGTTGAGGTACCGTTCAAAATTACAGTTCCTCGCGTTGAGGGTCTCTCCCTCAGGTTGAGAATCACTGACATTGACTCTGCCTTGCAAGGCTGTATGCAAGCATCCAAATGCGATTCGGCCCGGTGTGTTTGCCCTGATCAGACGTCCCTGCTGTAGGGGTCTTTCCTTTGCCTTGACCTTGGTTGCCGCGCTGCCACGCAGGCTTTGCAGGTTGATCAGGATTGTTGTTGTTGGTGGGATATCGGGTTTTGTAGAATTTCGATTTTTCTTGGGGAGGTCTCTGGGTATTAGTTTCTCGTTGGTTATAGTGCTGGGAGGAATTAGAAGAATAGGATGACTGTTCTAGATTTTGCTTTCGAGATGGCTCATCTGTTGGTTTGCGTTTTGTGCTGGGAAGTTCGGCCATTGCATTTGCATAGCGTTCTGTCTTATTGAGGATGTCCTCAAGCTTGACTGCGTCCTGCTCAGCCAGGAATCTATGGGTTTCGTTTGACAAAGTTGATTTTATCTGTTCCACAAGAACAAGTTCAAAAATTCCCTCATATGTAAGAGGTAATTCTGATAATTCCAGGCACTTTATCAAATAGCCCGTCAGACGTGAAGAGAACTGGGGAAATGTCTCCGTGCTCTCCTTTCGGCTGTTTCTGAACATTTGCAGAAATTTTCGAGCGGTCATCTCAAAACGCTCTAGCAAGGCCTTCTTTAACGTGTCGTAGTCATCTTGGCCGCTTCCCAGCTTGACGTACCCATCATAAGCATTACCTTTTAGTGCCTGAGCAAGTTTCAGGCACCACCGGGAACTCTCTAACCCATACAGAATTGCCATTTTCTCGAATTTCTCTAGGAAGGTGTCAATTTTCTCATTAGGGCTAGGGAAAGACTCCAAGACAAAAGACATCGCTGCTAGTTGGGAAGATTGGCTACTAGAGAGATCAGTTAACTGATATCGGGGTGAAGACGGCTCTGCATTATTGGAAGTAGAAGACTTCTAAAGTCTTAAGTGCCAATTCATGTTGTCTTTCCCTCTCTCTCTCATTTGCCCTGCGGGCTTCCATCTCTGCCTCAATTTTCTTCTGTTCCAATTGAGGCTCTTCCGCTTCTTTCTCCCTAGCTTCTGCCCTCTCTTGTGCTTCCTTCTTCTCTGCTTTATCTTGTGCTTCTTTTCTCTCTACTCTCACTTTCTTTTCCTTCTCCTCCGCGTCATATCTGTCAAGTTCCTTGTTGACAAACGCGGTCGCCTCATCTCCTTGCATTCCTGTTTCCTTTGCCTCCCCCTCAACATGGATCTAAGCTTAACTCTTTCTGCCATATCAGAGAACTGGATGCTTCTACGACAAGAGAATGAGAAGAAGAAAAGAAGGAAAAAAAACTCTAAGCCGCTTCCAAGAAAACACAATATATAAATTACCTGAGATACCTCCTACCTTTATTAATTTGCTAACCTATCGCTGCTATTATCTGTCAATGAAGATTCTTAATGCAAGCGACTATGCCACATTAAATGGTAAGTCAAACAACTAGAAAAATCTACTATTACTTATCGGTAGAAAAAAAAATATTAAAAAAAAAAATTTTATTCAATATTTTTTTTTAAATTTAAGGAGGAAAAAAAACTTTCCTTAAAAATTAATCTCGACCACAAAGCTCGCCCGCCGAAGTCAGTTAGAGAAGGAACGATATTAACAAGATTTTTAAAAATCAGAATAGCCGTCCTTTGCTTAACTCAACTCTGCTAACTTCACCTTTTGTGACTGTTTATTCAGTCACGCGATCTAACGGTTTTGCACAAAATATTTTCATTTACCATATATTTGACAGATATTATAAACAAGTTGTAAATGATTCTGTAATGCTGTGGAAAAAAACAACCTAAAATTTTTGTTTGGTCAAAACACCCTGTCTAAGATTGTCTGTCTAGGGGAATAATTTTTTTTATTACCTTATCTCACAAGACAATCACACAACACACTCTATCATACTGAAAATCAGATAAGATACCGTAATAGTCACTAGTCAATTACTAGACCTGGCTCAAAATTCCAGCGAGCTACACATTATTGTCGTGAGTTTTATATAGGCTTTATTTTTATGGTCCCAATCGAGCAGGTGTGAGATAATGGAAAGCTATGTGAGAGAAAGGTGTGAGAAATAGTCCTGTTTACGAGGAATACAGAGTGTAGGAAACATACTGTCTTGGGTTGAGTGATTGCTCAACTCACCTATGTATAGCACGACCCGCTAAATGAAGAAGTATTATTTCACTAGATTCAGATTCTACTACACTATCCTCTCGTACGCACACACAAACAATTTAGTGACATAAATACGTACATACGTATACACGAACACGTAAACTGTGGGCACATATAATGGGCAGGGGAAGGTTTTTGACCAGAACTAATAGCTAAGGTTTATAAAATTTATTATATCTTTAGAAAGAAAAAAAATGATTATACAACAATTTATACATCGTTATCAATGTCATCAGGGGAAATCATAGTTACATAAATTGAAAATAAATAAACAATATATATTCTCATAGACCCGGGAACATAGAAAACTAGGAAAATAATCCACCCGAGGTGTGTTTACCCAACCGATCAAACAAAGGATTGACAATGGGGAGCGGGGTAGACGGGACGGGTATATAGGATATGTCCTTAATTTAACTTTCCCGTGGGCCTTCAGACTGAGTGAGAGAATAGATAAAAGGAAGGTGTTATATTAGTAGTAAACATTTAGAAACTAAATTCTTTCATTCCGTTTTCCCTTCTCGCATTCATTCAGCGAGCTCGCTTTCATTCAGACTTACCCCCTCTGTCGGCTGCATATGTCCATAGAATTAATCACACACAGTTCTTAAGACTATTATATATGTTTTATTATTTGGTCCAGTCCAGCCCCAGAAAGCTCCGTATAGCCATTGCTAATTTTGCTCGGAGATTTCGCTGAAATGGTGTGTTGATTATAATTTTCCTGGCAAAGATTCTTCGTCAGGATGCAGGGATTGTTATAGGGACTAAGTTTGTTTCTAGGAGTCTGTCGTAATGACTGGGAAATCTCTCAACAGTAGAATGTTACTCACAGGCGGTTCTTGGACAAACTAGCCTTAAATGTTCTCGGGAGAAGTTGGTGGTAGGAACACTGTTTACTTGTCATATGGGTTTTGATTAAATAGATTAGTCAGTCCTGCTTCATCAGGCCAGGGAACTTTATGATTTAATATAATATATCTGGCATTGTCCCGTTCCAGTTAAACTTTACACCATTTCGCATTGACGTGGGTTTGGTTATTTAACCGATCTACTGGTTTTGTGGAGTACTTATAAGAGTCTCCAACTATCAGATTTTTGGTCTAGTCAATGTTTGTATGTTGTTAGGAACATATATATGGGGATACCATAAGCCATCTGAACATGACTCTCTATATATCAAAAAACCGTTGGATCGCAAGGTATGATCATCTGTATACAGAGAGAATATAAAACAAGTAATATACTATAATAAAATCTAACGCCCGCGTTTTGTATAAGACCTGTAAAATCACTCTGGTATTTAAATTATTTAGATTTAAAGACTACACGAGTGACTAGCTAATGTATCGATTTAATTACCACTAGCTATGAACAGTTAATTACTTAAAATTTACGCGCGGTGAAATAAAATTATTAACAATTTCGCTCACCTAGCGTTTAAGATTATGTTTCACAATTGTTGCAATATGCTTATTGTCACAATGGTATTTGCGCATAAATGGGCGCTGAACTTAACTGAGAGATATTGTAAGATTTTTAATAAGCACACTTTTGTGCACTATTATTGAACATAGAGGCCAAGGTCTTAATGTATTAACCACTCGATTTGTAGATTGGTATATGACGTTTGCTTTTTGGTGGGTCATTAGTGATGACGTAGATTGGTAAATAACTTTAAAAATGGAGGACCATCGCCTTGTCAATGGTCAGACACATTATTGTACAGTCCGGTTTTATATTATAGCTTCGGAAGGAAGCCTATGCTAGGAATGGTATTAAGGAAAGAAGTATGATATTCAACCTTACGTGGACGTGGAAGTAATACACCGTAAAAACCGGAGTCAAAATCTTCCATTGTCACCGCAGTGTTTGAAGTTATTCTGGACCACAGAAATCCAGCATTGAAATATTAGCTGACTATAATTTGCATGTATTATGAACAAATTCGATGACCTGATGACCGGACGTAGAACCACATTTTACCATTTAATCATCATTGGAAAATAAACCTCTGTTTGTTTTAAAAACACACCTCAGCTTTTATGGTCCGTTAAAGTAGAGGTTGGCTGTTGCAGGTTGTTCTTCTCTTTTGAACCAGTGAGAAAAACAGGGACGATTAAGTGTTGCTACACACTCACGTTTTGGCATTCGCGTCTTATCACTGTACTTTCATCAGTGATATAAACAAAATTGGGAAGAACTTTACCGCTATTGGTGGACATTTTAATATGACTCTAACGGTTGTTGAAAGCAGACATCAAAGCGGTACGGGATCTTAACAACATCTATCATCTCGGGATATAACGGATAGTTATATTATTTAATTTACATCTGGAAAACATTGTGATGAGTTTATTTAATAGGTTTAAATTAACACACAAATCCAGTGAAATAAATGAAGACACTAAACGCCAAAATCACTCGAGACTGATATTTTACCATAGCACAGAAATGAATTAGACTCCAATATAGAAGACAAATCCAAAAGAAATCTAGTAGATTCTACTATAAGCTAGTACGCCTTCAAATCTCTGGCAAACGAATGATAAACTGGATTTTCGGCGATGCCAATATATAGTTAATGAAATGCAAGGTAACAGCTACATGCTAAAGTTCACGCCTTATTTGAAATCAGGGAACTTTCTCGTTTCGAGCCGCATCTGCCGCTCTAGCCTTCCCCGTTCGTCTCTTGGTCAGCCAGCGCTTTCCTCTTCTAGTCGGTTCGCATGAACGTGTGAACCGAAGGTGCGAAAAACTGCTTCGTTCTTCTGGGACCACCACAGTCCTTTGATGCTGGCCGCTTACGTCTCCTCTTGGCAACGCCCTTTTGAAGGAGTGGCAGAAAAAAGACTAGAAAATGTTTGATGCTCATAGCTCTAGAGATAGGCAGTAGGTGTGGTTTAAACTCAACTTAAGACAAAGCGATGTCCAGGATGCACTCATGATAGCTGTTTACATATTAATTATCCAACGTGGTGAAAATCCACGTGCACATGATGAATACTAATTTGCGCAGGTGGTAGAGTTCCACGTTGACGATAAAATTACAACAATGTTCAGTTGTACTGATGCTATTCGAGGGTACTACCATTTCATCTAACAATTCAGGGACAGCTGAGTTTCATCCGTCACAATTATTATAAATTTTATTATATATATATATATATATATATATATATATATATATATATATATATATATATATATATATATATATATATATATATATATATATATATATATATATATATATACCATATATAATATATATTAAAATTATTATTTCATCTCTTCTTGGTAAGGAGTTGAAATATATATATATCTAGTTGAAATATGTTGAAAATTAAAACTAAAAGCAGAAAGAGAAACATATGGACATTTGCAATGTTGAGAGTCTGTTTCTGCAATATGCGTCCGGGGTGGCGACGAGACTGCTAGTTAATTGATGAGATGGTAAACATGCACAAGATAAGATAAAAAATAAATGATAGAAATGCAGAACAAAGATGCAAATTGTAACTGACAACAGAGAACAATATTCTGCAGTATAATTAATCACAACGGAAGTGAAAGAAAATGTTCGAGCAGGACTTACCACATAGACCAAATAAAACATTTACAAACACATTGAGTTACAGCTGTCCATGTCTGACATCCAGAGAGATGGCACATTAAACAACTGTGATGTAACTATTCCCAATTAACGTAATCACCAGTATGATGTTGGTGTCGTAACAAACCACTCGGTTGTTAGTCAACAATAACGTTTTCCAACGGTAAGGCTCTTTTACTTTCTGTACTCATCAAGGAAGATAAGCCCACTGGGAACAATCTGTGGGAATATCTGAAAATCTCTGTCCCTTGTCGGGGCTTTTAACAGACGCGTCCATGGAAGATTCGTGAACAAATGTTCTCTAGGGATAACGGGATAACTATAACTTTCCTTATGTCTCTGACATTTGGTTTTGGGAGAACTCTGTGACCAGATGGGAGAACGCAATAACGATTTAGAAAACAAATATTAAATATGATGGTGAATCAAAGGAACAGTTACTCTGGGTCATTGGTTCTTTCCCGTATCCGCGTGACCGTGATGTATTCAGCTTTGCAAAACAAACAAACAAACAGATAACCCAAAAGAACAGTAATATTAGAAAGCATTTCTTAAAATTGATATCTGCGTAAGTTGGTTAAGCTTATGCCTCGATATTCCTAATCTTCGCTTGTTTAAAAAAGGGGGTAGGGTTAAAAATGGCGCTCCACGAACCTATTCTTATAATGATCATGACAGAACACCTGACGTAGTGCAAGACACACTTCCCGCTCGTGGGTCGTACATACTGAAGCAGAAACTGTTACATTAAATCCTGACGAGTGGGTGGTGGATAAATACATTTTATACATATAAGTCACAATCAAAACGTATATTTGACTCGTGGTGAGGAAATCATCTTGTGGATTGATTATAATAATTATTAGAAAGCACTGACAATCTTTTTTTTAATTAATGATGAAAAATATCCCGTTCAACCTCTGATGGGTTATAATTAGGATATATATTGTTTTCAATTCCAAATAATATGTACAACTGCCGATATGGAAAAGTAGCATCACGCCTGTCAAATCATTGTAAATAGGGAAAGTCATAATTACCAATTATGCTTGTATGTTAAAAAAAAAAAAAACCCAAACAAACAAAGACGAGATAACACCAAACGAAAATCAAGCAAAAACTCCAAACAAGAATAATATTAAGGGGGAGGCGTGTAAAAGCCTGGTGGTTCCAGTTACTGTTTTGTATTATGCAATTTACTGACATCATTGAGAGGAGTATATTGTGAAAACTTTATGTATATACACGCTGACGAATCAGCAACCATCCAAAAAACAAAAATGATGGGAAAGCGTATGTAAATTAAAGAATTAACAAGAAATCCTAATCTCAATGGCCTCTGATTTTTTTTTCAAACAACTTTCAAGCCCAAATAAGCTCTAGAAAAAACAAACTGCAATTACCATTGTGGAAAACAAATATAATCCTAGAGACATGACAGTGCTCCTCACATATTCCCTATTAATCTACACTAAGGGAGATAAAAAAAAAACACGACGAATTAGACATTGTCAGAAACATCAGTGGAAAACGGTTAAAAATTCAAAATACAATTCTACTGCAAGATATCTGCAAATAAGAAAGTGGGCCAAATAAATAGGAAGCTAAATTGAAATGAATGAGCCGCGGTAGCATAGTGGTTAGTGCACTGGCTTCCTAGCGCAGTGGTCTGTGGTTCGATCCCCAGATGAGGCGGGAATTTTTTTGGCCACAAACGGCTCCTGGGTCGACCCAGCCACAAATGGGTACCAGAGTACCTCTGGGAAGGTTAAGGCGGCCGGCGTGATGCCGACCACATCACCCCTAGTGTGCCGACGGTCAAGATAATATGGGCCTAATACCATATTCCCAATATGCCTCAATGGGCGTGTAACGTGATCAAGAAGAAATTGACATGAAGATATAGCAACATATGAAGTGGTAATAGCAATTTAAAAAAGCAGCTTCAAGGAAAACTGGCATTTAGAACACTCATTTACAACATATTTATTCAAAACACAGTGACGTCAAGCTCCAGTGTGCCCAGCTGTAAATTGGTACCTGACTCCACTCGTGAGTTTGGGAAAGCAAAGGCAGCAAGGAAGGGAACAGGTCACCCCACCGCATAAAGCTGAACCTATCGTAGGAAAGTCTCTAACACCTCATTCCCTTAAGGCAGTATCTGCTATAGGATTCCCGTTATCTTAGTGTACAAATAATGTTCTAACGGCGGAATGTTTTTTTTGTTTTGTTTAAATGCTAGCAAAATTCAAAACTTTATCTCCCAACAAGGGGAACATAATCATGTTTCGAAATCTTTCAAAGTCTTTCCTTTTTTGCTGTGAGAGTCCTTATAGCTGTCATGTAGACTAATCTAGAGGATTATATTATTATATAAGATTAATATAATCTGATTTGGTGTAATAAGACTGTGACATATATTGTTGTCATGGACGGAAAGATTCCAGTGTCAATCACCTCCATCTGGTTACTAAGTGCTAAATGAAAAAACAAACGCGGTTAACCGTATTCGAGACAAATTTAATATGAAGGAAATTAGCGTCAACAACGTAATAATAAGAAAAGTAGACAAAGAAACATTTAGCCTAAATTTTACGAAATCGATGAGAGCAAATATATGCGTGATAAAGAAGATTACCAAGTGATAAACCTCCTTTTTTCATTAATGATGTCCACCAGTTGATAACTATAAGCTCACTAGAACATCACCAGAGTTAAATGCTGTGTTGTTGTGTAACTCGTGGTTTGAGTATGGAATGTCAACTCGACCTACGCAGTGGTGTGTAAGCATGAAGTGAGAGTGTAATACGCGAATGATAAGAAGAGTTCGTGGTGTTGACAATTGGTCTTTTTCTTTCACTCATGTATGACTGGAAGTCATCGACACCAACGACTGTGTACCTTTGCTACAGTTTAATTGGACGTACACACTCGACAGCACGATACAGTGACAAATCACAGGTTGGCATAATACATCATGGTACAGTGGATAAATGGTCTTGCAATGATACATGGGCACTCATGTAGAATAATAGCATAATGGACTGTCAGTAGACAAGCACTCAGTATTGCCCATATATATATATATATATCATCTGAGTTTACTGACTGAGCACGTCAGTTTATAAACAATATTCAAGATGGCTTCTAGACCTAACCTCGTCTAGCGAAGATTCCTTTAAGTAAAGTCAGCACATATTTTCATATATAATATTGAACCGCTAGTAATGGGTTCTCATGTGTAGCAGTGATCTCTGGACTCATCAAGCGATAATACGGGGCATCCCTTTCTCTTCCTGATAGTCCTTAAATATGTGTATACAAGATGGCTTCTCTCGTGAGCTGTAACTCACGTTTGGATACAACTAGGAATCTGTATCAAAGTTAATCATACATTAAATGTTCTCATTACTTTGTAGATTCTATCATGATACAATTGACTTCACTTTACAATATGGTGCTGCTATGAATGAATGTCATCTTCATATAGTTAAATCTTCCCTTATTGAAAACGATGGCTTCGTAAGAGTTCATAAGAAGTGCTTTTGTTTTACCTTGGTATCAGAAATAACTGATTCTGCCATTCCTTGGCAATAAGAATAAACACAGGGGTAAAGCATACAGGATAGGTCTAAACGTCTATCACTTTCCCCTACACATATATCGATCACTTTTTCCGGCGACAAGCCGATTAAAAAAACCACAGCCCCATCAGCAGGGCGAAGCCAAAACACACCTCTGTAGCGACACATCCGCCGAACAGCCCTTTGACCTTTCAAGCGACAAAAGACCATATAGTTCGACTTAGACATGCAAAGATATTCAGATATAAGACAGACTCGTCCTACCCAGACAAACAATACACATAAATTCAGGCCATAGATACACTGAAGCAAGAACAACCTATTTCTACCCAAACAAAGAATAAATCGCAGTAAAACTGGATTCATCCGCGGAGTTCGATCGAAAGTGACGACACTCCTTTCAAGGGAAGTAACTCAATAATGACTTTTCCTTAAGCACTAAAAAGTATCTATTTTGTTTACAAAATATTTGCGAACATAACAAGCATACAAATGTATTATATTGTAAGATATCAAAGACTGCACGTAACAGTCTTACCACACCTCCCGGGGAAAAAAAAATGGAACTTTTTTTTTTTTTGAAATACATCTAGGAGCAACGTACAATAGGCTCACAACGCATGAATAATGCGCAGATGAAAATATCAGGAATAAATATAACGCCTAATATGAGGCTAAGTCGACTTATGGAGCGACTGGTGAGAATGTATCTCATAAACTGAGAGAAATTATTTCTCTACAAGTAAATTTTTCCAGGAAGGTGTCATCAAAGTATAATACAATTCTGGCAATTACACAATGCCTAAAAAATTTCATACCATAATTTCTTATTAGATATCTTAAATTTATGATTTATGAAGAAAAATCATCAAAGCACAGCGGTGAATAAACATAAATGAACCGCTAAGTAGTGATACAATCATTATATTATTAAATTACAAATGTGTATCTATCTTGATATAGAAAGGAACTATTATAAACTAGACATATCAAGAAGTCTAAGACCTAATAGTTATGTGGAATCATGTGGGCATCTTGACAGAATGTCTGCCATCACATTATCTGATCCACGAATAGCTCGCACAGAGAAATGAAAAGGTTGAAGAGCAATTGCATATCGAGTAGACCTCGAGCTCTTCAAATTCTTACTCTGTATAGCAGTAAGAGCTTTTTGGTCGGTTTCTACTATGAAATGTGCGCCTAGAAGGAATATCTGTAGTTTGAGGATCGACCAAACCATAGCTAATAGCTCACGGTCTAAAACCGAATAATTCCTTTCTGCCGCATTAAGTTTTCTGGAAATATACATTACAGGATGCAGAGTTCCAGAGTACTCTTGCATTAGTGCCGCTCCAATCCCAGTGGATGAAGCATCACTACGAAGAACAAATGTCTTATCTTTAGTAGGTAACACTAAAATAGGTGGTGTTGAAAACAATGTTTTAATCTTATCCAAAGAGCATTGGCATTCCTGAGACCAGTGGACCATATTAGGCGAACCTTTCTTTAAAAGTGTAGAAAGAGGTGCCATGATAGAGGATAGATTCTGAATGAATCTGCCATAAAATTGAATAAGATCTAACAGACTTCTCACCTGTTTTTTAGTCTTATTGATAGAGATGTTAAGTATCTTACTAGTATTATGGTCCTCTATCTTTAGGAAACCATGACCAACTCGGTGGCCTAGGAAAGAAATTTCGCTAAAACCAATATAGGCTTTAGAGGGTTTCGCTGTCAGGTTGTGCTCGCGCAAAGTAGACAGCAATTCATCTAACCCTGAATAGTGATCTTCCCAAGTATCGCTGAAAAGACAGATGTCGTCTAGATATGCAATGACATCTGACCGATAAGATAGGATTCGGCGCATCATGCGTACGAATGTAGCTGGTGCGTTCATAAGACCGAAAGGCATAAAATTCCATTGGAACAAACCTCTAGGTGTTGAAAAAGCCGTGAGAGGTTTGGCGCGTTCAGATAAAGGAACTTGCCAATATCCTTTAGACAAATCAAGTTTAGTGAAAAAAATGAGATTTGGAGAGTCGAGTAAGTAGCTCTTCCAGTAAAGGCATAGGTTCGGCATCGAACTTCGTTACTTGATTCAATTTGCGATAGTCAACGCAAAGACGTATGTTATTGTCTTTTTTCCGAACAATAACCATCGGCGAAGAATATGCAGAGGTGGATGGTTCGATTATTTTCAAATCTAGCATCTCATCCAACTCTTTCTCGATCTGTGCTTGAAAATAAGGTCTAACCCTAATAGGAGTATGGTCAGTTAGAACAATGTCATGTTCAATGACATGAGTTTGTCCAGGGATGTCAGTGAGTACATCCTGAAATGTTTGCAACATAGTTGAAACTTGTCGCTGTTCTCCTAGAGACAAATCAGGAGAGACAGTAACGTTCTTCCATGATTCACTAGAATGAAGTGGGATCATTGGAAGAGGAAGATTTACATCTGAAAAACTTGTTTCCTCATCCTGTATCACGGACAGTGATGAGTAATGACCATGTTGTACTGGAGAATTGTCCGTTGCTTGGAAAATGGGTTGCAAATAATCCGGACGTTCATGGAATTCAGTAAGCATATTGATGTGGAAGGTTTTATGCTTCCCATCAATATCGACAATATAGTCGACATCGGAAATTTTCGATATTATATCGTACGGACCTTTCCAAGAAATAAGTAGTCTGTTTTCCCTACAAGGTAGTAATACAAATGCTTTGTCACCAGGACAAAGTTGTCGTAAGCATCTCTTCTTATTGGCAAATTGCCTTGCCTTCTGTTTCGCAAATTCAGAAGAAGAAGTTGCTAATTTGCATGCTTCGATAATCTTTTGTCTCAACGCGATGACATATTCGTAGGATGACTTTGTGTCATCGTCAATATTGTCAGCTGTTATGAGATCATGAAGCAACGACATAGGGCCTCGCGGACGCGCGCCAAAGACGAGTTCAAAGGGAGAAAATCCTGTATGTTCATTGGGGACCTCTCTGTAAGCGAAGAGGGCCGCAGGTAAAACTCTGTCCCAGTCTTGAGGATGATCCTCAGTTATCTTCCCTAGTAAGTTTTTAAGTGTTCTATTAAGGCGTTCGACCATCCCATTAGACATTGGATGATAGATACTACTTAAAGATCTATCTATCTGCAGAGTAGACATTACTTGAGACATGGTATCTGATATTAGTTGGGTGCCATGGTCTGACAATATCTCTCCGGGGAACCCCAGACGAGAAAATATAAGCCAAAGAGCATCTGCAATATCAGCAGTAGTAATGCTCTTCAGAGGAATAGCCTCTGGCCAACGTGTGCACATATCAACACACGTCAAGATAAACTGATGTCCTCTGGCAGACTTGATCTTAAATGGACCAATAATGTCTATGGCCATTTTTTGAAACGGCCGAATAGGAATGTCTGCCGCCTGAATGGGTGCAGCATGCCGTGGACCTTTGGATTTAACTTCCTGACATACTTTACAAGATCGACAATAAATCCGTATGTCCTTGTTTACCAATGGCCAAAAGAAAGCCGCAAGGACTCTTGACTTAGTACGGGAAAAACCCATGTGTCCAGCACACTGAGAGTCGTGAGCGTGCTGCAAAATTTTAACTCTCAAATTCTTGGGAACCAGGATTTGAGAATGACTTGACGTAATGGAGTCTTGAACCATACGTACAAGTACGCCATTCTTCTTTGTAATCCACGATTTACGACTTGTGTCTTTATTCGGATCACCTTTAGTTGCAAGAATGAAGAATTTCTTCAGAGTGGGATCATCTTCTGCTGTTTTATAAACGAGTCACGAGAAATTACCAAGGGATCATCTTGGTTATGCACTTCATTATCTTCAGTAGATGAAGTTTGAGGCATATTAAGAGCCTGGCTCTAGTGACTACAGCGTTAGCAATCTGCATGTTTTGCCTTTCCCACGCGGAAATTTGTTGCGGAGTGCATTCTTTGACTCCATGAATGCGACCGATGATGAGGTCAGCGATCGGATTCGGAAGAAGACATGCGTGTACATCTCCTGTAAAGAAAGGAGTAGCAATCCTAATGATAGCAGTAGAGTATTTCTCTAATGTGCCGCCAAATGTTACACATTTGACTACTTGTCCAGTGGCACGGGAAGGATCTACGAGTGACTGCCTAACACCAATTGTGGTGCATCCAGAATCAAATAGCACGGAGACTGGATTGTTATTTACTAAACCCTTATGTAAGACAAGAGAACCTCTTCCATCATGCGCGACTGATGCAGGAAGAGCAGGAAGAGGATGGCCACAGCTTAAAGTAGACACTGTGGTTGGCTCAAATAATGTTTTGCATTGGGGGCACTGAGATGCTCTCCCAAAATCAAAAGCGGAACATGCCATATTACTAGCGTCATTATTATCTTTACTCTGTTTATAGGCTTCATGAGACTCTTGTTGTGCAGAGTTTGCCTGAAAATGTGGTTTATGTCTTCTGTTTTGAGATCTACCTCGGTTATTATTACCTCTGTAGTTATTGTTACCTCTATTGTAACCCCTATTTGGGTTTGAGTCATAGTTCTCTTGGTTACCATTATCATATTCATTATAATGAGTATCTCTGTAATTGCGATCTTGTTGACTCCAAGACGGATACCTCGGATAGTTTCTATAATTACTTCCTCTATGGAAATTGCTATAATTGTGACCACCCCTGTGTCGAGAGCTATCAGCTCGTCTCCAGTTCTTTGAAGAAGAACCCTGAAATGATTGGTTACCTTGGTTTTGATAACTATTATGGTTACCTTTTTTATCAAATCTGTTTTGAGGTCCCTGAAATCTGTGTGAATAATTGGGATTGTATGGTGTTGCTGAAGCAACTGGCATACTCTCCTTAATCTTAGTGTTGCCAAAAGTCACGTCGGGGTGTGCAGTGACATATTGGGAACAATATTCTTCCATTTCCTTTAGAGATTTGGGTTTACGCTCATGTATAAATTCAAGGAATGGTTTGTTAACACATGACATAATCTTATCTCTGAGCAACAAATCCATAAGTCCTTCATACGTTTTTTTCTGTTTTAGAAAGCTCAATCCAACGATCAACTGTGAGACGTGCCTTTGCAATGAATTCTGAGAATTCTACACCTGTCTCAGGCACCATCGTCCTAAACAAAAGGCGATAGCCTTCCTCACTTAGCTGGTATTTTTTTTTTTATCAAAGCCGCCCTAATGACATCATAATTATCCTTATCTGCTTCTCCTACAAGGCATAATCTAGTCAGAGATTCACCTTTCAAGTTTTCTGCTAATTGATTAGCGTATTGTGATTTATCCACATTATGTGTACGACAAGAACGTTCAAATCTATCCAGCCAGAATGTAATATCGTCACTGGACTGATTGAACGGTGGAACCTTAACCTTGTAAGTAGAAGGTTTACCATTACCACTAGATGCCTGATTAACATTACTCATAATTGTCAATCTCAATTTCTCTAACTCAAATTCATGTTCTCTTATTGCTTTTTTCTCTTCCGCTTCTAATCTTCTTTGTTCAGCTTCCCTGTCTAATCTTTTTTGTTCAGCAGCAGCTTCTCTTTCTAATTTTTTTTGTTCAGCTTCACTGTCTAATCTTTTTTGTTCAGCAGCAGCTTCTCTTTCTAATTTTTTTTTGTTCAGCTTCAAATCTCCTTTCCTCCACCTGCATCTGCAATTTCTTTTGTTCAGCAGCAGTATCAGCTTTTCTCTCTTCTGCAGCAGCAGCAGCTTTTCTCTCTTCTGCAGCAGCAGCAGCTTCTCTTTCTAATCTTTTCTCTTCAGCCAGAGCTTTTCTCTCTTCTGCAGCAGCTTTTTTCTCTTCAGCAACAGTTTTTTCTTATATTGAAGAGGCATTTTCTCTCTTCTGCAGCTAATGCTTTGTCATATTGAGCAACAGCCCATTCTTCCAAGTCTTTACCAGTCTTATCAAGGGATTTCCCTTGTGCAATGAAGTATTCTAATGTAGACATGATGTCTAACAATAATACTAATTACCTGAAACAATACTAATACCACAAGTTCTTAATGACTTGATTAATCAGTACACTATCTCAATCTCAGTGGGTCACACGCCTTAATAAGGTCCTGTATAATTTTTTTTATACCAGTAATAATAATAAAGTACTGGTTTATACCATAATCCAAGTGCAGTGCACAAGCAATAGTGTCTTATGAAATATACCTATATAAAACATATGTCAACCAACAGAATACATAAAGTACAAATAAGACTGACAATACGAAAACGTTTGCAGAAATCAATAACTCAAATAGGGAAATCAATGAAAGTAATCACTGAATCTGCAAGGAATAACAACACAAATGACGTCACAGTATATGAATATAAATTGTGAATAGAACTGAAAGATAGAAAAGGGTAGACCAACAAATTACAAACAAATCAAAACAAAACTAAAGAACAAAGAAATATTACAAAAATAACAATAATTACAGTCTTCACAGCTAACACAAATAGCAACTAGTTGTTGCAAGCAAATTTCCAATTAAGGAAATTGCACCTAAAGAAAACGCCCACAACGGACCCTCTATGACGTGGGATATTCTGTTGTGAGGACACCGCCCAACCTAAACACAACCCGCTGACATATAAAGTAATATATTATACAAACAAATAACATGTAAACATAAATATATAAATTATGTGTATGATAGTATGTGTTGAAAATAGGCTCAGTTTTACAGTAATGGCAAAGTTATTCTTATGAAAATAAATAAACTGCCACTTTATTGAATTACAAATTCTGGCCTTAAATATTAAAGTTCAACACAATAGCAGAACATAAGAAGATCCATCGATGAAAGTAGGGCTTCTTAGTTCAATAATACTGTCTTCCTGTTAATATTGACAAGAATTGATCCAACTGTTCTGTGAAACTCTGTAATGTCTAATGTAAAAATGTCAACAACGCTGACCTACATACTGCATTCACTTGACAGGTCACGTGACGAAGTGTTGACAAAGAGCAAACTAATACTGCAAGTGTGTCGTATCAGCCACAGGAAACGGTCTGGTATCGGTAGTCTGTTGACTTGTCAACTTCTGCGAGGTCAAACCCAGAAAGCTGGTCCACCAGTTGATAAACCTCCTTTTTTCATTAATGATGTCCACCAGTTAATACTTATAAGCTCACTAGAACATCACCAGAGTTAAATGCTGTGTTGTTGTGTAACTCGTGGTTTGAGTATGGAATGTCAACTCGACCTACGCAGTGGTGTGTAAGCATGAAGTGAGAGTGCAATACGCGAATGATAAGAAGAGTTCGTGGTGTTGACAATTGGTCTTTTTCTTTCACTCATGTATGGCTGGAAGTCATCGACACCAACGACTGTGTACCTTTGCTACAGTTTAATTGGACGTACACACTCGACAGCACGATACAGTGACAAATCACAGGTTGGCATAATACATCATGGTACAGTGGATAAATGGTCTTGCAATGATACATGGGCACTCATGTAGAATAATAGCATAATGGACTGTCAGTAGACAAGCACTCAGTATTGCCCATATATATATATCATCTGAGTTTACTGACTGAGCACGTCAGTTTATAAACAATATTCAAGATGGCTTCTAGACCTAACCTCGTCTAGCGAAGATTCCTTTAAGTAAAGTCAGCACATATTTTCATATATAATATTGAACTGCTAGTAATGGGTTCTCATGTGTAGCAGTGATCTCTGGACTCATCAAGCGATAATACGGGGCATCCCTTTCTCTTCCTGATAGTCCTTAAATATGTGTATACAAGATGGCTTCTCTCGTGAGCTGTAACTCACGTTTGGATACAACTAGGAATCTGTATCAAAGTTAATCATACATTAAATGTTCTCATTACTTTGTAGATTCTATCATGATACAATTGACTTCACTTTACAATATGGTGCTGCTATGAATGAATGTCATCTTCATATAGTTAAATCTTCCCTTATTGAAAACGATGGCTTCGTAAGAGTTCATAAGAAGTGCTTTTGTTTTACCTTGGTATCAGAAATAACTGATTCTGCCATTCCTTGGCAATAAGAATAAACACAGGGGTAAAGCATACAGGATAGGTCTAAACGTCTATCACTTTCCCCTACACATATATCGATCACTTTTTCCGGCGACAAGCCGATTCAAAAAACCACAGCCCCATCATCAGTGCGAAGCCAAAACACACCTCTCTAGCGACACATCCGCCGAACAGCCCTTTGACCTTTCAAGCGACAAAAGACCATATAGTTCGACTTAGACATGCAAAGATATTCAGATATAAGACAGACTCGTCCTACCCAGACAAACAATACACATAAATTCAGGCCATAGATACACTGAAGCAAGAACAACCTATTTCTACCCAAACAAAGAATAAATCGCAGTAAAACTGGATTCATCCGCGGAGTTCGATCGAAAGTGACGACACTCCTTTCAAGGGAAGTAACTCAATAATGACTTTTCCTTAAGCACTAAAAAGTATCTATTTTGTTTACAAAATATTTGCGAACATAACAAGCATACAAATGTATTATATTGTAAGATATCAAAGACTGCACGTAACACCAAGTAATAATAACAAGATGAAGAAGACGAACGATGACAAGATAGATGAAAGAAGACAGAAGAAAGAGCGAAATAAATCAGCTGAAAGAGAAGAACAAAAAGAAAAATGTAAAAATATAGGAGATAAATGAACAAATATAGAAAATACAAATATAGAAAATACAAATACAGAAAATACAAATACAGAAAATACAAATATAGAAAAAAAGAAGAAATAAAAGAATGGAAAAAATGAACGATCGAATGAAATCTTTATTTCATCAGGGTAAAGAAATATGCAGTTTTGCATTTTTACAATTATGCCCTAGAATAATACCTTTTTCAAAGTTTTGAAATTATAACATTCTTAACTGCATAAGTATATAGATAATATTAACTTTGTATTCCCTAATGTAACACACACATGTGACGAAATGGACGACATCTATCGATCTTTGGTTCTCTCCGGCAGTATCGGTACATTTGTGGTACTGATCTGTATTATGTGCTGTCAATTATCGCACTTTTCTTTCTTTATTTCTTTATTTTCTGCTAAGTAGCAGATATTTGATTTTATCAAATCACCCTGTAGGCGATAAATATCACATTTGCAGGAGCGGCTGGTATGATACATCACATTTGCTTGGCGCTACCCAGATTTGTTGGTTATAGGCGCGTCATAATAATACGTACATTGGTCAGCGCTATCGGCTTAAATCACCGATAAGACACGGAGTTTGCGTACTCATACGACAGATAACGAGATTAATGTCTGTGTGACACATGTGGGCAGACAAGTGTGATATAATCGCTTCCGGTCACTTTGTTAAAAGTAATCATGGATTTATTACATTTTAGACAATTTGAGTCTACAAATGTGTTGGTGAGAGTGTATGCAAGACATCATATTACCATATATGGGAGACGTGACCTTTTGCAAAATTTTTCCATGTAGGATATATTTTGAAAGTGCCACACCCGACGTGTTTGATATGATTGGATCTTTCTGATTAGATTCATAACAACATTGAGGGGGAATATAGGCTGATCATTTCGCAGTTTTATTTCACTGTGAATTTCAAGCTCGCCGAGACTACCTCAGACCTTGCATGAGTGAAGACTAGCTTCATAATTCCTTTTTGTTAACCGGACCTTTTATTGGAGAACCAGATACGACTTAAAAAAAGCAAAGGAAATCTCTACATTTTAATAAGGAACATTGGGACTAGGAAACTGAAGAAACACGGAGTCAGAGGGGAATCTATTGCAAAATTAAAGACATCCCATACGCGTGTAAGAGAACGATTCGTCTCTTTTATTCATCTGAGCAAACAAGTCTGTAGCCAGGATTGGCGTAAGTTGTGATTTACATTTTATATTTTATTACTAACATGTGAACTAACATATATATGTATATATTACCATGTGACGTTTAATGTGTGAAACTCGCTATTGGATGTCAAAGTTATTTGGGACTGGCATCCTCAATATCTAGAATGAGATTCATGAACCACCACTGCAACAGCTGGTGATTGCTTTATTGATAGTTTCGTAAAGAGAACTAAAAGCATAAAGTAGTTCCAGGTTCCCTGTAGAGCAGGAGGGAAAGATGAAAAGAAATGATGTACATTCTAAGTATAATACTTACATTTTCGAAGCAGTGTAAATGTCTCTATAAACAAATTCACTTCAAAATTAATGTAAGTTTTCGAGCTTTAAACCAGTGTAAATGTCTATGTGAAAATATTCATTTTACCTTAATAGAAGATTCAAACTTTTCCATAAGTGCAAATATAAAGGAAATATAAATGAATTTATATTGTGAACACTTCTTAAACAGTGAATATGTAAATGTAAAACATATTATATCTGTACGTTTAACCTTTTCCTTTAAATGTATGTAATGTAAAGTTAAAGCTATTCAGTTTAAATGTAAAAGGAAGTTTTATCCCGAGGGATTAAATTTAATTCTCATCGAGGGTAAATTCTGACATGGGATAGTAAAATAGAAGAGGGGGACACATAACGGTGTCGGAAAACGCCATACTCAGAAGAGCATTTCGTTTGTATTTCTATTACCAGTTATTGGTGGTACCAGCAGAAAGTACTATCTCTGGAACCAAGTGAAAGTAGAAGTGGACTGACGTTTTGCGAGACGCCATCATAACAGGGTCTTATAGACAGACGCAGAACCAACTTAGCCATTACTCCTCGACGTTCTTGTAACGTGCGGCGCCTGAACTTCGACCAGAGACGAGCGAGAGCAGAGTGAAAGGAACTGACCCAGCGGGAGAAGAAACTACCAGTGGCATCTTAGTGAAAATATCCGCTGCCAAAAGTGACTTCCTTTATTCAGTTAAATCCCAATCAAGTGATGAAACCTTGTCCATAACTATTCAAATTATTTTCCAGCTGTTAAAACTTAAAGTGATTATTAAATTTTGTTATTTGTAATGTTACAAATTTAACTTCGAGTCAATCCTTTTAAATGTACTACATGTTTGTCTCAGTCAAAGTTACTAAACACACACTCTAAACAGAGCTATATATATATTATAATAATAATTCTACTGATTAACTCAGCGGTGAGGGCTTAACGAGCTAGAATAAACCATTGCTAAATTCTTCATAAAAGTGTCTGCAGATTATAGAATTAACGTGGTCAGCGACAGCCAGTATTGTTTTCGCTTATCTGAATATCTTATGAAGACTCCCATGTGATAGAAGCTTTACTACTCTTCTATCTACATTTCTGCTAAGAGTAATCTTGTGTAAAAATAGACTCCATTGAAGCCTATAATAGATGCTCTTGAGTTTTGGCCACTGTTGGACCACTACTGCATAGCAGGGGAGGCAACACCGTAACAACACATACAAACAGACGAAGGAGAACACGCTCAATCAGTTGGGAATGATAAGTTAAGGAAAAATAAAAATAAAAGAAGTATTATGCAGCTTTGAGACAACAGCATTAGAGTAAGAGACAAAATTACTCATCGCTTGAAGTATTTCAAGGCCTCCAAAGTTCATTAATCTCGACATTGCCAGCAAAGACATGTGGAAAATTGTGTGCTTTCTTCACAACATATAAAATCATCATCACTATTAATACCGTCATCAACTTTATTATTCTTCTTCCGTCAATATTCCCTTTCCCGCAAAAAAAAAAAAATAAAAATGAATAATTAATGTGTTTGCTTTTCGTGACACTAATTTTCTTATTACCAAGCTGTAATGACAAACTTGGCAAGCCAAAACGACTCCTGCTACAGATAAGAACCTGCAGTCTCCCGTGTTGTAAAGGTTATCTGTTTGTGCAGCCTCATTTTACATCGCATTACTGTCCGAATAATTCTCAATAAAAACCCAGTATAACTACACACAGCCTCGTTCTGTTGTAGATAATGTCACGACCTTCTTGATTTTAACCATTTTCTGCCAAAAGATTGGCTTACTCTGATCATAAACTTGGCGCATGTGCTGGTGTGTAAATATTTTATAATGGACCTCAAAAAGTAAAAATGACCTTAATTTTACCGAGATTTGTTTATATTTGAGAAAAAAAACGAACTGCTTATCTTCGATATCGCTGAAAGTCTTAAAGCGCTTAAGCCGCTAAAGTGATCAATGTTCACTTCTCCCGGCCATTTATGGTAGTTATCACGCCCCAGTCTACCCAGCTGTATAAATGGGTACCGGACTCTGCTCTTGAGTTAGGAAAGGCATGGACGTGTCTGGTTTTGGGTACTGCTGTTATGTTGTGGTGTTGAATAAGACTGTTGGGGAGGGGGTGTTCAATGGCAAAAAATGTAACTCTCGCAAGCACACCCGTATAATATCCTTGTCTTAATGGCCAACTCACGTTATTCTTTACTCTATACAGTGCTTGATATTTTCGTCTTTTTGTTGAATGTGCAATGTCTTACAAAATGGAAATGAATCCTGGGATGTTTTTTTTTTTCCTAATTACCATGAGCTAATACTACGAACCATTAAATCGGACTCGCTGTAACCAAACAACCGTTCCTGAAACAAGGTTAGTAGTAGATTTAGTGTGATCAGTAACGACTTCCGTAACGACTTCAGAAAGAATTAATACTTCCAACACACGAAGGTAAAACCATTACCTATAAATGTGGTTTTCGTGCAGTTCCAACCGCTTGAAATAAGATTTTCTTCCCTGCTGTGATCATTGGTGCGTGGTTTAGACATTAAAGATGTTCAGTTTTCCTAAATTTCAGAGACTACAATCAGATGCTCTGAGTAATATTCTTCCGATTTTCAAATGATGAATCATGCCATTCTACCGTGTGGAAGATCTATTACAAATCAATGTCTCGAACAGAAAGTTGTACCTAACAAACATTAATTTGTATGTTCCTTTGATGTTGTTTGATAAAACCGATAACCACGGGATTTCTAAAAATATTTTCTCACTTTCGAGTTGCAATATACCGTCATTTACTAATCCTCTTAACGTCGAGGGGCGATTAAGACAGAATTAAAATTTAATTTAATACAACAGTTGGCACTTTACTTCTGTTTTGTCTGCACCTATTCTCCCTCTTTCTCTTTCCCTTCTCTCTCTCTCTCTCTCTCTCTCTCTCTCTCTCTCTCTCTCTCTCTCTCTCTCTCTCTCTCTCTCTCTCTCTCTCTCTCTCTCTCTCTCTCTCTCTCTATCTATCTATCTATCTATCTATCTATCTATCTATCTATCTATCTATCTATCTATCTATCTATCTATCTATCTATCTATCTATCTATCTATCTATCTATCTCTGATAATGTTTGTACTTTTCAACATATGTTATGTCATGCTTATAAGTAATTAATGTTAATATGAGTGTGCTATATTATTATTTTACTTTACAACGTTGAATTCCTTGAATTTGATATGTAAAATGCATATGAGAATAAATGAATTCAGTATGAAAGGTGAGAGAAAGGAAGGGCAGAATGTCAGACGGGCCTGCGTGCCCAATTCTCAACCCTTTGAAAATAAAGTTCGTTCGTTCGTTCGTTCGTTCTCTCTCTCTCTCTCTCTCTCTCTCTCTCTCTCTCTCTCTCTCTCTCTCTCTCTCTCTCTCTCTCTCTCTCTCTCTCTCCCCTTGAGATGTTCCGTACATTTCTCCACGTCTATGTACAATTTAGTCTCTTTCTTGTCTTCTTTTTCTGAGTAGTGCGTTACGTGTATCTCTTTCATTTCATGTCGGAGAAGACATCCATTATATATCCGGTTCGGTTTGAATTGTCTGGTGTCATGCTTTATCTTTTCTGGATTATTTCACGTAAACCACCCATAAAACTTTGCCTTCAAATTCGCTTGATGCTTCTATCCATGCTCTGCTCCATATAGGATAATGATTTTGTTTGCTTTATGTACTTGTATCCTTGTTCCCTGGTTGCATTTGATCTTCTTAGAAGATGTAGTGTATTTATTTATTGTTCGCTTTCTGAAATATCTGCCATTTAATGTTTACCGCCATACGTTCCAATTATACCTTCTAAATACTGAAACTCTTTAATAGTAATGGCTCCCTCAGTGGGTAATACGACAGTCTAGTCAGGTGCTGGACTTCGTCAGGAGTGACACGGAATAACATCAGTGGAGGCGTACACAAATTGAATCAGAAAACGAAAAGCAATTAAAAAATAAAGTATTTAATTATTTATTTGTAATAACAGAGTTGATGTTTTCTGGCTGAAAATCTCTGTTAGATGGGGTAGCCGGGCCGTTGCCCAATCGTCCTTATTCGCCTTCTACGACATGTCTGGTAGGCTACAGTGTTACTATTCTTTGCCTACCATTCGGGCCCCGGTAAAACACGAGCGATAAACTTCAGCATATAGACCATCAAAGCAGACATAGAAACCTTTTTAGAGATTTTATACACATTCCTTGGTAGGATCTGGGAGAGACAATAAATACCAGAGATATCTACTCAAGTTGCTGGGGAGAGAAGATCTGCAACAGCGCACAAAAATACATATGAAAGAAATTAACTATCAGTGCTGGCGAATGTATAGGGCAAGCTCCTCATTCAGAGATTGTGGGAGGTAGGCCATGGGTGGGTGGTTGGGAGATGAGTAGGCAAATTTTCAACTAGGCAGATCCTGTGCAGAGCAGATGGCAACATTGCGCATAATAGTTGAATGGACCTTGAAGTTGAACTCATCTCTTTATATTTAAAATTGTGGACTTTGAAAGGGCATTTGAGAATTTGAACAGAGAGTTACTTTGTCGACTGGTGTGGCTTTATGGATTTTCCCTGAAGATTATTAACATATTGGAAAGAACATGTGAAGACATTAGATGCTTAATTTTTCAGGAAGGACCGCGTGCATAGCCGTTTCATTTTCTTCTTCTTCTGCGTTCGTCCTGAAAAGGACGTTTGTTACGTTGTGTCGCCGTTTACAGCGAAGCTGCGATATTTGCGCCTTTCGACCCGATACATCCGATTTCAGCACGGTATTTTTGGGACCGGGTTTGCCTTCCCTTTTCGATCCCTACTCTCTCGGCCAGACTGCAGTGATGCAACCTGTTTCCCGGACCACCACTTGGAGGTGGAGTAGGGTCTTGGTCAGCTCTGGTTCGCTGACCCTGATGCAAGCAGTCAAGCTATGGGTCACTGACTGCATTCATCTCGTTTTCTGCGTCTTCGGTCCCGCATAGCCGTTTGAGATAAGAATTGGAAAACGGCGGGGTTGCCTCTTGTCATAATTTTTCTTCTTGCCAGCATAAGGTTGGATTATGTCACTAGTAAAATATGTCGGCGGAGGCAGAGTTCAATGTGGAATCTGATAAGATGGCTTGATAATCTGGATTTTGAGGATGACCTAGCTCTTCCGTCTCTTGGCGGTAGCCAGATGCAGGACAGAATGAGACTGCTCGATGAAAGATCACATCACTTCCGCCTGAAAGTGCGCAGAGAAATGACAGGGATACGTGCGGCGAATTATAGCAGGGATGCACTTGGAGAGTCTTCCTAACAGGATATGGGCAAATATAGATAGGTTGGCAGCAATATACACAAAGTTTTAGGACAGACAAAATAAGAATACAATAGACAAGAAATATTTTCAATTCATTGGAAAATTTATGAAAATTATTTTTTTTTAAACTCATTTTCAACACAAAAATATTCAACTCAAATGTCAAGTCAGCCCAGTTGTTTTGTTCTGAAACATTAAAAACAATAATAACGACTACCTAAAAGTTACGCACTTTCATAAATATGTGCTTGCAAAGAATAGAAGTCTTGACATGACATGACAAGATCACAAAGTGGAATTGATGGAAAGAAGCGGACAAACTCCAGTGGAACACTTGATGGTGAGAAGACGCTGGCGTTGGATAGGACACACATTAAAGAAATTAGCTGATAGCATTACATGACAATACCATTTCTGAAATCCGCAGGGTAAGAGAAATAGAGGAAGATAAAAACATATGGAGAAAAGCAAGCACTGGAGAATACATGGTAGAGTTAATAGAAGATATGGCTAAAAGCTTGAACGGATAACACATGACAGGAAGGCTTAGCTTGTTCTGTTGAAAACCCATGATCCATGAACAGCTGAAAAGTGTTGGCGATGGTGTCTTAGTTTCTTAAAATAGAAGTAGAGACCTACGAAAGATGCCACGGTTGAAGGGAGGATGGACACGTTTGGGAACCTCTGTTTATAGATTTCTTTCACGGCTCTTACCTCTGAATTAGATTTTTAGGCGGTATTTGTAGTTACTCTCCACTACTGTAGATTTCTTTATATTATTTCTGTACATAATGGTTATCAGGGGTCACTACAAAATTTCAGACTTTGAGGAAGCGGGTTTCCAACATTTCAAAGTCAATCATCGCTTTAATTGTATTGTATCTGTCGTGATTCGAAGACATTTCTGTCACTTTAAGCTGAGTGGTCTGCCCTGTCTTGTTCTCTAATTTTTGTCTACGTCCACTTTTCTGTCTTATTGCTCCAAAAAGCGCTATTTCTGGAATTGGTCATGTCAGTTTTACGTTGGACAGGCTAATTCCACCCCTTTACACGTGGACATCGGCATCTAGCTGAAGGTCCTTTTTATTCTCCCTTTCTAGTAGATGACGGCTAGTTCCCCGTATTCATTGATTTACAGAGCATCGTGGACCCGGGGGAAACTTCTTCCCTGTTAACTGTGCCACCCTCGTCTCGTCTCGCGAACACCAGTCGCTCGTAGACCCGCCAGCGTTACGGCAGATTACGTCCTTTTCCTGTATCTTGATTCGCCCGGGAAATCTCTCCCGTAGATCTTACATCTAAATTTGTTTCATCTAGTGCACGTGTAAAAGCCACCTGCAGACTCTATCTTGCTATTTAAGCAAGAGGTTTCTATCACTCAGTACCACTGTTTCAAGAAAATTCTGCCACTGGACAAAGTGATATTCTGCGTTAGAACTAATAACAGTTGTTAGTGCAAGAAGTATTCTGTTTTCGGTAAGCTCATTTACGTATTTAATTCATTGGGGTGTTAGCTTAATCTAATAGAATAGAGATCCCGTGTTACTTTAATTCATGTTAAATATATATATACATTTTTTTTCCCTGAAGGTAAAAATTGTTCCTGACCGGGATGCTCTGAATTTTATTAAGTGAACCACCATCCATAATCATTACTTGTTAGCTAGGCGCGGGGTTTTCTTAAGTCAGAAAGAGTGAGCCGGTGTAAATTTAGTTTTTACCCAGTTTTTGTTTCAACTTGGTTGTGTGTAGAATATTATTGTAAAGAGTTTTGCTATTTGATATATATTGAGTGTAAGCCCAATGCTAAATTTTTGATAACTCATTCAGTGTAGTCCCTACTTGGATGATTATCACGAGGGCCCCTATAGTAAGCAGGGAAAATGTGTGGATACCTAACAGTGGTCTCGCTCTACCAGAGTGTGTTGGACTATATAGGCGTGTGTATGTAAATATTTTAGCCCCAGATCACTTTGCGACGCAGCGCGTCAGAAACGCGTGGCGTGTAAACAGAAACCTAGGGAGGGGACTACACAGGTAGCGTATTCTATGCATAACTGAGCAAAGAGGGTGAGAGACGGGGTTTGTTTTGGTTTTGTGAGTGAGAGAAACGGCGAGTGGAAAGTGGAAGTTTGTTTATATTGTGCATGGGTGAGAGACTAACTGAGGAAGAGTAGGCTACAGGTAGTAATGAGATATCGAATTGCTGTATATTTTCAGAGCCTTGGTCAGCACATTTGTCTGTGCTTCCTTATAGAATTTGCTGCTGTCCGGTGATTACAATTTCCATATAATAAATATTACCAGGCAGTCTACGTCATACTGCCAGGTTTCAGTTATAAGGCTCCAGTGTGTATTACTGAACCACAGCCTATTGTTTAAAGTGTCTATTGCACCAGCATATACGGGCTGTCGCCTTTGCCATCCAGTCATTTTTGGCAACATTGTTCGACCCATTAACAGCCAGTTGATTTGGTGTATACCATTGTACATCGATTTCTGTTACCTAAAAGTAAGCAGTAGCCTTGTCCTGGATTATTTACCTACGTCACATATTGCCGCCAGTAGCAGTTAAACATCATCTCAGCACCTACGGGCTGTTGCCTTTGCCATCCAGTCAGTTTCTGCAAGAATGTCCGACCCATTGACAGCCCGTTACCTCTGAGTATACTGACATAACGACCGAGAGGAGTAGTCAGTTGCCAGCACTCGTCACCTGTTTTTTATAGCTCAAGTATTCATTATCCAGTATAAGGGCGGCCCCAGCGCGCCTACTGGATCTCGCTCACCAGCAAAAGTTCTCGTTAATTGGATAGATTTGGATTTGTGGATGCAAGTATTTCTGCACTCGTTTTAATCTCCTCCACCTGTTAGTGTGGCCTCCCGCCAGCGAAAATTGTGAACGCATAGGATTTATTTCGACACTGTTACAGAGAGAGCTTATCTCCATAGCCTGAAAATTTCAACCTAGGTGGAACAGTGTAGTGGTTTTTCTTCTAGTAGAGAAAGTAACTTACTTACCAGGTTTATTACAATAAGGAGTGGTCGTGTTCTCCCGAAACTGAGGGCCTAACCCCTTTAGTTAGATTTTCTTGGAAGTGAGAAAGTGTGCGGGTGTTGGTAGTTTGGAGTGAGACGTTTTGCCTGAGAGATTGAGTGAAGTCTTGTGTTATTTTTCTGTGGTTGTGATATTGTTCTATTTACTAGCCCTTCAGAGCTAGGGAATTCATTACTTAATTGTTTTTGGTTCAGTGTTGTGGTTTATTTAATAAAAATATTTATATGTACTAAGAGTCAGAATTGTCTCTATTCTAACTGTCACTTAATGTTTGCTGTTGTAGTCCTTACTGTAGTAGGTTATCCTATTTAGCATTGGAGGACAGACGAGGGTACGACATCTTAAACAGAGTCCGAGTATGGCTTGGAAGTAGACCCAAGATATTTGATTATATCTCTCTTCTCTCCAGAAGTCCTACCTCTCTCCATATTTTCATTAGTGACTTTAATTTTCTCTATTTCCACATTACACATTCATATTCTGTCTAAACTCAGACATTCTCTATGTCCACACTCGCGACACATCTAAAAACCGGATGACGCCTTGGAATTTCTTGGCTTCAATAAGACTCGTGTCTGAAAGAATTTTTGCCGCGACGTCGACTGAAAGACAATGAGTCGTATTAAGCAAACCTGCAGTTTATAAAGAACTGGTTTCAGAATACACAGTACGATAATTTCCGGTATTATTTGTAGGGTATCTTAAAATATTGTTCAGCGGCATAATACATTTCTCTCCGATCAGAAGAAACAGGGAAGGTGGGTTTTCCTCTTGCCTTTCGGGTTTGTTGAATGTTATTGTTTGTAACCACACACACACACACACACACACACACACACACTGTGACGGGTCGGTGGTGGTGGTGTGGTTGGTGTTGCGTTTCCTTGGTTATGGTATTATTGTTAAATAATAAAGTCACTCTGTAGACATAGCAACGTTGGTTAAACTGGTTAGCTCTGGGCATCAGAACATCCCTTCGACGTTCTGATTTGCATAGTCTATAGTATTTGATTTCCCTTGTGGGAGAGTTATCGTGCTGACAAAGGTAAACATCAACAGCTGTAGAACCGAACCCGAAACGTAAATAAAGGATCAAGCCTTCTGCTTAGAGTCCACATGTATTAAGATTCATACAAAACGATAATCGACATTCACAAAGGTTTCATGTACAATTCAGCGTAACACTTGAATTCCAAATAATATCAGTATGTATCCGTCCGTGTCAAAACAATGTGTCAGAAGAACATCGTGGCTATATACGTGCGCTGTTATAGTCAACAGCCAGAAATGAGCACATGAGTTCTTGACATCTACAAATTGAATCATAATACGATTCTTCTTCCATTATTAGTTTAATTTAATTAATCTCATGCTTAGATTAATTTCCGAACTGACCCTGAAGTCTACATCGATTCATCTATAAAATATAGGCTATATACTCAGCCTTATTTCCTTGGAAGAAATACAAGACACGACCTTCTTGCTTGACGGATAGCGTAACAAAGGCCCTGTAACCAAGTCACCCGGCGTGACCTTCCCAACGCGAATGCGTCATAATCTCCGCATATATTTCGCGTTCACTATACCGTAAAATGTCGACATATTCTATAAATATTAATGACCCCTAAACGTTGCGCATGGGTAAACCCCAGCAGACACCATCATTTAAAATAACACCGTAACAGATTTCCTGTCAGACGGGGGCAAAAAAAATCTATTAAATAGATTTTTTTTGAACAATATTAATCAAATTATCAAAAATTTAACAAAACCCGACGTATGACCTACGATGTTCTATCTAGAACAGTGTCGCGGTCATGTCAGTAATATATTATAATAAAATCAACGTCATATCATACATATACCTTATATTAAACAAGGAAATGTCACTGTCACTAACTAATTAACTAATTAATTTGTTGTATGTATAGACTAAATAATAATGTGAGGTGTTATTAAAATTATTCTAACTAACTAAAATTAAAATAATTAATTATAGTATGTATGTATGGTACTAACTAATTAATATCTAATAGAGGAAAATGAGCAATAGTATAAGAGATTAAAAGAAATAAAAATTGAGAAGTACGGACAATTAAAAACCCAATATTAAAGTATACATTAAATTAGAATGCGTGTGAAAATGAAGTGTAAGGATAGATACCTAATTAAATTAACGCAATCAGAAGAAAAGAACAGAAAAAAAAATTCATACATTTTAACTATATATATGAAATGTCATAATGTGATATCTATTACCTTAATAATTACACTAATTAAAAGGTTTAATTGGTGTGATATTCTTTTGTTTCATATTTTCTTAGTATATTTTATTTTTTTATTTCATCACACTTTGACTTTATTATCTATTATATACTAATTTAATAACTAGAAAATTTAATAATATTGGACATGAAGATCCAATCGTTGTTACCTCCTGTTGAATTGTATGAAAGTTCATTAAGACACAGATTACGGAGAGCAATTCTCGATCCACAGTGGAATATTTCATCTCCGGAGGTTTCAGTTTGCGTGAGATATACATTACGGGGTGAAGGACATCATCATGATATTGCAGTAGACATGCCCCGAGTCCGTAATTACTCGCATCTGTACGTAGAACAAACTTTTTAGAAGCATCTGGTAATCTTAAAACAGGTGGGCATGAAAATATTTTTAAGATTGCGCGAAAAGTTTACTCACATTCGTCGGTCCAATTTATCCTTAAAGGCATGTTCTTCTTTAGTAACGAAGACAGGACAGCCGTGATGGATGATAGGTGAGGTACAAATCTGCTATAGTATTGGATTAAACCTAACAGACTCCTAACCTGTTTCTTCGTTTGAGGAACAGATAAATTTAATATTTTAGAAACTGTACTGGGAATTGTTTGGATACGTCCCGATCCAATAATGTGCCCCAGGAATGTTATCTCATTACACGCTATTTGAATTTTAGTTGGTTTAGCGGTTAAATGGTTATCCCGCAATATTTCCAAAACTGATTTAAGACCCAAAAAATGTTCCTCAAATGATGAACTAAACAAACATATGTCGTCAATGTAGGTAATTATATCTGATCTACCTGCTAAAATTTTTCGCATCATGCGAATAAAGGTAGCTGGAGCATTCATTAGCCCAAAAGGCATAACGTTCCACTGGTAAAGACCTCGTGGAGTTGAGAATGCTGTGTAGTATTTGGCTCTTTCGGTTAGTGGAATCTGCCAATAACCTTTAGTTAAGTCAATTTTAGTGAAAAGTGTAGCATTGGATAGACGAGGAAGTAAATCGTCAAGGATAGGATGTGGTTCGCTATCCGGTACTGTCTGCGCATTAAGTTTCCTATAGTCAACACATAAACGTATGTTGTTGTCCTTTTTCCGGACAATGACTAAAGGAGAAGAAAATGGAGATGTACTAGTCTCAATAATACATAATGATATCATCTGTTCGAGTTCCTGAGATGTCTTACTCAGAAAATGTAGAGGTACAGAATAAGGATGAACACGAATTGGTGTATCATCGTTCAGAATAATATCGTGACTAATTACAGATGTGCAACCCGGTACATCAGTTAACACATCTGGGAAAGATTGTAGAAGATCAGCAACGCGTTGATGCTGTTGTGGTGTAACCGTAGAAGAAATGGTCACATCACGCCAAGATTCAGTAGATTGGACAGTAAGTACAGGTAAAGGCATCTGCACTTCAGGAAAAGAAGATTCTTCCTCTTGTATAACAGATAAATTAGAATAATGACAAGTAGATACAGTATTGTCATCTAATTCATGAAAAATTGATTGTAAGTGTATAGGACGTATATGAAATTGCTTGAGCATATTAATATGGAATATCTTTCTGTGTCCCTTGATATCTAAGACGTAATCAACGTCTGAAATTTTATCAGTAACCTTATAAGGACCAGTAAAGCAAAGAAATGATGAATGACTATGATGAGTCATCAATGATATGAGACAATTGTATTACCATAGCATGTTATCTGCGTGACGCAGCATTAGGTACTAATTGTAACCGTAGACAATGATGGTTAAAGTAAGCACCATTATCATGCTCGATGACCATTCGGGCATCTCTATTGTTACGAAATGTAACTATAGCTTCACCATACCTGTCATTGGTAGGTGACAACAACCGTACAAACATAACGTCTGCCGTGTGATTAAAGAAATTGCTAAGTGCCTGCCATCTGGTACCTTGTGGCAGATTGCGCACTAACACGGTGCGAGAATATGCACCCTTCCCAATGTAAGTGGGATCAGTGTCACTAACGTGATAAATAGTTCTTCTATTTAATCTTTTGGATATGGTAGTCTTATGAGATGATGTCTCATAATGATTGACATATTTATTTGTCCTAATTTTATTAGTTAAGTTCATAAGAACTTCACCATCATTACCCTTGTTCGGGACATCCATTCTTTTCCCATTTTCAACAATTTTATTAAGATCACTGTTAATATGATCCTGTCGCCAACATCTATCTTCCGACTTGGCGGCATTCTCTTGAGAAAAGGTATATCTGCCTCGAAATGATTTTCTAATCTTCCTAGGATGGACTGGTAGTTTAGTATACTTTTTTATCCTGTGGGAGAGTCTTATCCTTCTCCTTATCGATTTCCAGAATGGTACTGAGACTGAAATTGGAGAAAACTGTGCCACATGTATTTATTTTGTTGGCCCGTAATGTAGCTGTTGCAATGACAGCGTTAGCATTGCAATAAGATTGCACATTCTTTAATTCCCATTCCTCAATTTCCTGTGGGGAACAATCCTTACTACCATGGATGCGTCCCAACATCAGATCTGCAATTGGATTCTGAAGCATGCATACTTTAACTTGTCCTGAAAAGAAAGGTGTATTAACATGGACAAGAGCTGTGGGGTAAAACTCAATAGTTCCCCCAAAAGTCATGCAACGGACATATTCCCCCGTTGCACAGCTAGGATGTACTAGCGACTGTCGCACTCCAATGGTTGTGGACCCCGAGTCTCTCAATACAGAAACTACAGAACCATTTACTATCCCTCTGTTAAAAATCAGAGAGCCTGTTCCATCATTGGCTGCAAGACCTACTTCTGGTGTAATGTGTCCGCAGTTTAGCACTGTCTCCTTTGCCTTCTGAAAAATAAGATTGCATTGTGGGCAACTATTTGCCACGTTATAATTTATAGCAAAGCATGCAGCAGAAGAATTCATTGTATTATCGTTAGGTGGAACCTGAACCTTAGGGGTGATATCATTTGTAACTGCTGCCCCGGTATTATGGTTATAATGTGAAGATCCACGAGAATGAGAACGATTACGAGAATAATTATTTGAATTATCTCGTTGACGTCTATTATAATTGTTATCTCGATGTCTCGAGTTATAATTATCGCTATTCTTCCAATTGTTACCATTATTATATTGATATGACCGATTATAACTTGAGTTACGTGGATTACTGTTGTATCTTGACTGAGGTGAATAATTTCTGGTTTGTTGTCTTCCTCTATTAAAGTTATTGTTAAAGTTATTCTGTCCCTTATGAAAATTAATGTCATAGTTTCCTTTGAACCTACCTCTGTCCACACTGTGTGTTCTAGGTTTGTTATGATTATGATATGCCATATTGGAGGCTACAGGAAGTGGTTCTCTTATCAACGAGCCAGAAATATTAGCATTCGGATGAGCTGTGCAGTAATTTAAAGAAATTTTTTCTAACTCATCAATAGATTCTGGTTTTCTTTCTTGTAGATAAGCAAAGAATGGTGGGCTGACAGAAGATAATACTTTATCCCTTAATAATAAATCAACTAATTTGTCGTAAGATTTGTTGACACCTGCCAGTTCAACCCATCTGTTAAAAGTATTGCGTATGTTAGCAATAAAACCTGTGAAATCTTTATTGTTATCTGGCAATAAACTTTTGAAACGTAATCTACATGCCTCTTCGTTCAAGTGGAAACGACGTAATAACAACGTCTTAATGGCCTCATAATCTGTTGCTAATGTAGGATCAATGTTTTGTGCTGCACTTGCTGGTTCGCCATCCAGAAATTCCTTAAGTTTAAGTGCCCATGCAGTTTTGTCAAGGTTATTGACCTTACATATATCCTCAAAGCGCGCCAGCCACGATGATAGGTCATCCACGTGTAACTTGAATGGTGGTAGTTTAAAGTAATAATTGCCCTTAAGTCGGGTGGATGAAGATCCAGATTGAGCATTATCATTTTGGCTTGCTGCAGCACTCTGCGAATTAAGTTTTGCTGTTTCCAATTTAAGCCGTTGCAATTCCATTTCTTGCTGTAGTATGATTTCTTGTCGTTTCAATTTATTCTCTTCTTCAATCCGTAGGATTTCATCTCTTGCTATCTTTCTTTCTTCTTCTTGTCTTAATTCTTCTCTCTCTGCTTTAGCAATAGTTTTCTTTTCAGCCTCTTTTCTTTCAAGTTCTTCCATCTCTGCCTTATATCTTGCTAGCTGTTGTTCAGCAAATTCAAGGAGTGCCTCTCCCTTTTTATTAAAATCTTTTCCAATTTTAATGAAATGGTCCAAGGTAAGCATTCTTGGAATTTAATTATTTAAGTATTCAATTACTTATGTATTGTAATCAACAATATAATCTATGTCGATAATTATAATTACTCAACGAATGAATAATTAATACAAGAAATTGTAATATTCCTGTATTGTTATGTATAAGTTCCACAATCTATAATATTTTGTAAAAATATTATATATATACTTACTGATATCTATCATAAATAGTTATGATAGTTAGTTATATAAGCTGCTGAAATTATATCAAGCGCTTAATATTAATATTTAATAATTATATGTATTATCCCCAAATAATTAGTCTTAATTGTCACTAAGTTCACAATATAGTACTGAGAAAGTGTACTAATTTATATTAAATATGTATTAATATGTTATAAAGTTTTAATAATTAATCATTAGATATTATGCCTTAATCATGAGGCATAAAGTGCATTGCCCATTTCTAGGACCACTACTGCAAATATGTGCAAAGTCCCTAATTCCTCATCAAAGCTGATAAAAATTTAATCATATTCATCTACACTATTATTAATGAAGAAATTATGGCATTAATATTAAATTATAGAAGGATGAAATGAATACAAACAATACAATGGGTTAACCAAGGAGTACAGAACAGTAGCACAATACAAAAGTGACATTTTCACAAAAATAAATGATATTATAAAACCAAGTTTAGTAACAGGAAATGTAGAAGGGTGAAGGTTAACTGAAGGAAACGAACATATTTGGCACTAAGAATGATGACGTCACAGGACTCATTTGACGTTAATACAATACATTGAAATGAAATTAAAGATAGCTAGATCAGAATAACAAGATAGATTACGAACATAGGACTGTAAATGAATAAAAATAAGAACCAAATACATCAGAAAACAACAGTTATAACATGACTATACACCTAACATGCAAAGTGAATTAATGCAAGTCCGAACGAACCGATCACCGATAACGATAATTCGACGCTTTCTTCGCGAGGTGCTATTAATTCACAGCCTTAGGAACATTCAGAATGAATATCGGCATCCTGAGAGCCATTTTATTCATTATGAACCGCCGCCCAACCATACCCGCTACATGAAAAACGGACAGAAACAATATTTAACATGGATACATAGAAAAAAGAACATGGCATTATTTGGACAAACAGGACGAAATATTTTAACCTTTAAAATCAGTGACTTATCTTGTTTTGGCTGTAATATCGTACATTATATGCTTCGCCGACGGACTCTAGAGCTTGTTTGTATCATTGAAAAAGTCAGCAATAGGTTTCATTTCATGTTTGAAAGCTGCAAATAAGTTTGTTTGACGGACATTGTCAGCTGCTGGCTTTTTCAACCGTTCATCTGTCGTCAAGGGCATGACGTCACCGGTGTTTATGCAAATAATGTTCGTTTCGGCTCGAAAGGACAAATGTCTCATTTTTTTGTGGTTCGTTCTTCTGAAAAAAATTCCAAAACCACTAATGGCCACCAGTTGTGACGGGTCAGTGGTGGTGGTGTGGTTGGTGTTGCGTTTCCTTGGTTATGGTATTATTGTTGAATAATAAAGTCACTCTGTAGACATAGCAATGTTGGTTAAACTGGTTAGCTCTGGGCATCAGAACATCCCTTCGACGTTCTGATTTGCATAGTCTATAGTATTTGATTTCCCTTGTGGGAGAGTTATCGTGCTGACAAAGGTAAACACCAACAGCTGTAGAACCGAACCCGAAACGTAAATAAAGGATCAAGCCTTCTGCTTAGAGTCCACATGTATTAAGATTCATACAAAACGATAATCGACATTCACAAAGGTTTCATGTACAATTCAGCGTAACACTTGAATTCCAAATAATATCAGTATGTATCCGTCCGTGTCAAAACAATGTGTCAGAAGAACATCGTGGCTATATACGTGCGCTGTTATAGTCAACAGCCAGAAATGAGCACATGAGTTCTTGACATCTACAAATTGAATCATAATACGATTCTTCTTCCATTATTAGTTTAATTTAATTAATCTCATGCTTAGATTAATTTCCGAACTGACCCTGAAGTCTACATCGATTCATCTATAAAATATAGGCTATATACTCAGCCTTATTTCCTTGGAAGAAATACAAGACACGACCTTCTTGCTTGACGGATAGCGTAACAAAGGCCCTGTAACCAAGTCACCCGGCGTGACCTTCCCAACGCGAATGCGTCATAATCTCCGCATATATTTCGCGTTCACTATACCGTAAAATATCGACATATTCTATAAATATTAATGACCCCTAAACGTTGCGCATGGGTAAACCCCAGCAGACACCATCATTTAAAATAACACCGTAACACACACACACACACACACACACACACACACACACACACACACACACACACACACACACCATTACGTGAAATAATCGAGGAAAGATAAAGCATGACACCAGACATGTCAAACAGAACCGGATATATAATGGATGTCTTCTCTGGCATGAAATGAAAGCGATACACATAACGCACTGCGTCTCCTTTTGTGACTGTTGGTTCATTTATTATTTAGTCTGAATGATCAGAAGCAGTCAAAACAGTACGCCCTGTCGAGAACAAAGAACATGCTCAATAGCCAGCTGCAGGAGCATAAAGCCCCGAGTTTGAATTTTTGAAGCAATCTTCCTGCAGGTGAGCCAGCTACGGTGGTGGCTCCATGCTTCGTAAGGAGCCCAAATGAAAATTATGATGATGAATGATTATTTTATAACGATTTCGGTTATTTTGGCTTCGTTTTCAATCGCTATTCTGCTGGTTAATTTGGTCGTCGCATTTTTATCTCTTCCTGTGGGTTCTAGTAAAGTGTTTGGTTATACAGTTAGATTGTTTTCTAATGGTATATCACACGTGGTGGGTGAACGAACAAACGTGGATGGGTAAAGATTGCAGATCAAGATACGCACTGACGAGTGTACCAAACTGTTCCCTGGTAACGCCGTTTAATATGACCATAAACATTTCTCCCAGGCGTGCGTTCATAATTATGCATGTCATGACATCAGTCACTGTGACATATTATGATAATAGCTTTCATATATCTATTTCATTATCTTCATTTTTCTTTTACCTGGCTTTCACCTACGCACATTTGTTAACATAAAACCCTCCTACACTCAGAGATCTGTCTCTTTTTCTAATTTAGCACGCCTATTTTATTTTCTGTTCTCTATTTCCTTAGGAATGTTTTCAAACAGACCTATTTTAGCTAACGTTGAGCCAGTTACCTGTAATTAAACGCCAGCGATTGAAAATCGTCGTAATAAGATCAAACAGAGAGAGACGGAACGAGTAGGAAAGGGGCGGCTATTTCATATAGTCGTAAATTTTGGCTCAAGGGTAGATACGTTAATGATAGTTGCAACGTATATTTCGTTAGACAGTGATCAGGGGAAATAATTTGAGTAGAAGGAGCAGATAATTTGGAACCAAGGGGAGACAATTTCTATTACTTTCCCCTGAATCCGTTCGTTTGATAGGTAATTAAATACGGTGAGAAACGCCAGATCAGAGAACGGGCTTCACTCGTTTGCAGAGTCTGCAAGCGGCAAAAGCGTGACAAATTCCTCAGATTCGCAGATCGAACGAGGAAAAGCCCGAGATCTGAGTGAAGGTGTCATATCTAGCAAGTACGAGCGATTTTCTGGAAATTTAATATATATTCTCCAGCTTTTGAAATCCATTTATTCAGTACTCCTCAGATTTCAAAGACATCTAGCTTCGATTTCTAGATCACTTGTATTAGTGGAGTTTCTTAGTTTTTCGTTGGAGATAGTCTTAGAAGTTCTGTGTGGAGGTAATTATATGTAGTAGGTTGTAAATTTACTAGTAGATTAATAGGTAAGGATAGGATTGAGAATACTATGTTATGGTTAAGTATTTGTATTTTTCTCCTTTACACAGTATTGGGTCAAACCCTAAACCGTACCAGCGGCTTTCATATATATATATCGGAGAATAACCATACGAAAGAACATTTTTTGTACTTAATACCTGGGTCTTCAAGGTAAACCTGTCTGGCATCGTGTTTGCACCAAGAAAGAGACAGAGTACCAACCCAAAGAACATTAAGAATAAGTATTGTAACTGATCCTATAGATCCAGATTGATATTTCTTTCCCAAATTGCATTTACATTCAGCCCGTAGTGGCGAAATCACAAACATTAACATTTCCCGACGTTTGACCATTTGTGGTGTGACAAGGGATTTTTGAGAGAAGTTACCGACCTGACATTCCTATGTACTGGAAATCTCAAGCTATTGACACTGCGAGCACTGTTCAATTTCTTACCTGGTCTTATTAATGGGACATAAACAGTAGTCCTAAATAAAAATAACAAAGAGAACGTTCCCCGGGGAAGTGGATTTAATCTGTCTCTGAGGAGCTGGGGTTTTCTTTGCCAAAAATAACACTGGATTTGCTGTGTGCGTGTGTCCTGAAGATTGTTCCAGAAGGTGCAACTCAAGTATTAGGTAAGAACGAATGTACGTGGCCATGGTTGTCTGAGAAGAGAGGAAGGATGAATGAATAATCCTCATATATATATATATATATATATATATATATATATATATATATATATATATATATATATATATATATATATATATATATATATATATATATCTTGTAGAATCCATGTACTCACGTTGGTTATTTTAAATTTGTAAGTTTTGTTCACACTGTCCCTTTCAGAATAGATTAACGTATAAACTCTGTTCTTTACTGTAGAGGGAAATTCTAGAGTCTAGACCATAGCGTAATAATCTTTGACTCTTTGGGGGTTAATAACTTTCTTCTAACAGGATCTTGTTTTAACAGAGGGAGGGAGAATTACACCTATGAGTCTAACTCTTTAATTAATTCGTTAACTTATGTTTATTTGTATTTAATTGATATTCAAAATATTCCTGTTGTGAAGTTTCTTTATGGTAAATAAAATTTACATAAATGTATTTACAGGTGTTGGTCAGCTCGTCCCAGAATATCCCTATTACATTGATATAGTTTTTTTTTCACGTGTGTGCGTCTAACTGTCGTTACTTATGTGTGTGAGTGGTGGGGATATATATATATTAATATATATTTTGGTAATCTGTCTGACAAACAAACTCTGTTGTAGAGATAGGCTGAACTAGAGAATCTTCTCGAGTCCAGGGACAGATTGTACCTATTGTTTTCACCATCTCAGACGTGAAAATCTATTTCTTATCTTATCTCTCACTGAGTCACCGCCTGTTCTAGTTCTATTCAGAAGGGACCAATCTATGTCTTAATCACCCTATCAAAATCTACGACAGTCACAAAGATATTTTTGTTCCCTGACAACAATTAAATGACCACAGGAGAATTAGTGCCGTCATCAGGTCATCTGCAGAAAAAGCACAACATAATTATCTCCCGTAATATTTCGGCGGGTGTCGCACAGATAGGTTGTGAGTTATTTTTGGCCCGTCTGAGTAGAGTGGATGGTGATAGGTACGTGAGAAAGGTGTGAGAAATAGACCAACACACAAAGTTAAGTTGCTTTGTTGTTTATTATCATTTAAACTTGACAACACCAAATATCTAAAGAAAGATCAAATAATAATCAGATTTACATACATATGAAATAGCAGAATAAATGTGCCCTCCCCTTATGGAGAAAAGAACCCAAAAAGTTAATAACCCAAAGGTCGAAGGTTTGCACTATGTTACAGAGTAGACAGTAAAGTCAGCAAGTTCCTACTATATTTAAAAAAAAAAAAAACTATATGCTACCCAGTAAAGTAAACAAGTTTAAGCAAATCCAATGTTGGTAAATTCCCTGTAACGTTCATTCAGTGGCCACTCAATCACTCTTACCTACTCTTGGTGATATCCCTTGGAATTACAATTTTTCCTGAATATATAGAATGTCAGGTTCACTTCCCAAATTGGCCCCAGTCCATCCTCTAACAAAACAAAGACTAGTGACGTGTACGCCGAATCTGGTGTGGGTTTTTCCTGGATGAACAAAATGTCACCGCCAATAGTTGATGTGAAAACGTGCTCTTTGGGGTTCACAGTTAAAAGAGGAAAATACTTCCCGTATTAGGAAACATTTGGTTGCTAAAAAAATGTTACCAATTATGATATCGGACAACTCTATGTTAAAGCTCCGATTCTTGCACAGCGTAAAATCTGGATAAATCCGCTTGAATACGACTGTCAGAAGTCGGGAACATTAATGTTATTTTGTACACCCCAGTGGGCTGGTAAAAATTGGAAAAGATATCTGGGTTTGGTAAGTCTAGTTAAACTTATGTTTAAATGTTTCTCGTGTATCGTTGGCAAATACTAGCTCACAAACGAAATTGGTGAGCACAAGACAAGAAAAAGACAACGTTAACCAATCAGTAAAATAGAAAAAGACTGCTGAACGCTCTTGATCAGGTCTGCTAGGAATATAAGAAAACAGTTATGGAAAAAATGCTACTATTCTATATAGTTATATATATATGCACACAGACGGGGACAAGGCGGTCTCTTATCCACTCCGTCAGTCCGGATTAAATTTAAAAGGCACACGGTGTTTTAGCCTACACTATCGCGCGTCGCTAAGTAGCTATTAATTTTGTCGGCGTCTGATAGTTTAGTCGTATGATATTAAATAATAGGCACTTATAATAAATACGCACAATGAAATAAAAAATGAATTCTTTTCTGTCACTATCAGTCGCGCCTAGCACAAAAACCAGTCAGCTAAAACCGTCTCTTCTTTGTGAGAAAGCGTGTGGTAAAAATTAACATTATAACTGAACATCTGGTATGAAATAGCTACGCATTATTCTATTTCACTAGTTTTAACGCTAGAAAATCTAAGTGAATTAAAATGATAAAAGCTAACTCTTTTAATAAGTAAAAGCTAACACTTTTAAGCACGTAAGCACTAATATCTATTACCAGAAATCAGAATGAAAAATCCCCACAAATCGCTAATAACACATTTAGAAAAATGGTTCTAGAACTGCGTGCTTAGACTATCCAAAAATTCTGAGTGACAACTGATAGCAGGTTTAAGAAAACACAGTTTATATATCATTATATTTCTCTGATCTATCGATGATGTTACTTTTCACGTTACTATGTGTAACGAAGAATCAGAAACAGAGTTACAAGATAAAGGCTTACGGTCGGTCTTCCGTCGAGCGCTTTCGACCGTCATCAAAAGACTTATTACGTGTAACGGGTTTTCTCTGTACGAATGAGCGCTTCTGAAGATCAAAGAGCTCACGGGTTTCTGACTTCCCCTGAGTACGAACTTTAAAAGATTCTATGTTTTTCACGTGCGGTCTGTCAGGTATCGTATGATTGACACACAAGCTCGCGTGAGAAGGACGAGGTAAACAAACCTGATTCGATACCTGTTATGACGGGCAGGTCACTAAAGTTTGTAAACACTTCGTTTGCTTATGTTCAAAGAAAAAAGACGTGGCGAAAAAGTACGCTTGTGTAAGTAAACACAGGCAGAAAATGCATGGTTTTGCTAGCAAATCATAGAACGCTACGAGATTACAAAAGACTGTCAGATTACTGTAGGCTCTTTTTCCATTATACGTCCCAGCGGGTTACTTTCTCGTTACTGCTTATAGTTTTGATGCAGGGGTTTATGTTTCTTTCAGTTTTGATCACTGTATATTCATTATTTCTGATGTTAGTTTTATATGAGCGGATGTGTCTTGTTTTCGCTTCTTAAAAAGCATTGGACCACTGCTGTATTTAGCACGCTTGCCTTTCTTGTGACAAAGAACTTCATTTGCTCTTGAAGAGGTGGTTTCTGCACCTAGATGTTTTGCATAATGAGGCTGCTGCCCCATGCACATAATCACAATACTCCGTTCGTTACGCCATGCTTTGTGGAACAGTGGTGTGACTATTTCTAGCTACCCTTTTCGTATTTTCTCTCTCTCTCTACCCGTATTTATCATTGTTGGAGCACAGAAATACGTGCCCAGTCACTTGTTTACATTTCTTCCTATAATAATTCGTTATGTCTGTTTACCTAATCATCCCTGCTGAAAGAGTAGAAGGTGAAGTAATACTGACCGACAGTCATGTTGGTTAAATTCTCGGGTACCAGACATTGGCGCGCCTGATTAACACGAAGATCTCCCCGCGAGCTTGGTTAGCGCTGATATGGCTATTGTAACTTCCTAATTTCTCTCGTGAAGAGAACACAACCCAGATGGTCACACGATGAATGTTTGTTTGCACAGGTACAGGGCAGTAAATTATCCAGCTGGTGACCTATTACAGACACGCACATGAAAGAAGGAATGTTGTAATACGTTTCCGGGAAGTCATTATTTGTGATAATGTAGGAAGTTGTGAGTGTAAATAGGAACGATTATCGACGGAAATAACAATTCCTTATATGGAAAGTGACTTTTTAAAAAATCACGCAGAGTTTTCCTATGAGGAAATTGTTGGGATAAACCCCATCATAACATGCATGATTGAATACAATTGGCTGGGCAATTCTAGATGTTATAAACAACACTTCTGATTGGAGCCTGGTCAGATAGTAACGACGTGCGTGGGACGAAAGTTACAATATAATCTGACACTTTCGCCAGTTTAGAGCACTGTGAAATTTACCTCATCAAGATGACAGCCAGCTAGCCAGAGTGAGGAATAGGATCAGAATTCCATTTATTGGACCGGACCTTGTTTGAGTATCTTATGGACATATCCCAGAAAAACTCTACCTACATTAACACGGAAAGTCGGAATCCTAGGAATCTGAACACAAAGTCAGAGTGGGAGCTTAGTGTAAAGTAATACCCCAGACCGCGTGTAAGAGGCATCTTAAACAAGTTGCCTTATCTATTTCTATGAGCCAGGAGTCAGTATTCCCAAAGACATGTTGAGGTGAGTTGTACATTTTTAAATTCTATATTTTGCATTTATTAAAATGTGATAATTGTTAGCGGATGTTCAAGTCATATGAGGCTGGCAACCTCAGCATATAGAATGTTAGTTTCATGAACCACCACTTGAAGAGCTGGTGACTGCTTTATGCGTGTTTCTCATAGAGAAACAAAAGCAGAAGTAGTCCCGAGATCCATATGGAGCAGGGAGTGGATGATGATAGAACTGATGTACATACTTATTACATTATTCATCTTTTCAACCAGTACAAATGTTAAGATATTTAATATAAATGTAATGAATGTTTTCCGCTCACTGGGATTAATATTATTGTTCAGAGAGGGTAAAGTTCTGAGGTAGATGGGATGGTGGAATGAAAATAAAAGGTTGGGGCACATGATTATGTGTCAGGCAATCCAATACTCAGGAGGATATTTGTTTCTCTTCTTTCATGATACTAGTCGGTGGCACTAGTTGAGGGTGCTATCTCTGGAACAAAGTGTGTGGTTTAAGTGGCCTGGTGTTGTTGTAGTTGTTGTTTAACTAGAACTTCTGAGTTTCTCGCTCTTTTACAGCCAATTCCGAGTTGAAGCTTCCTTGGTATTATCTGCACTCTAGATCTAGGCTTTTCTGGTGGCTTTTCTACCATTCCGAAACGTGTTGAGTTGAAGTAATGAGCTCCAGTTTCTGCAGCTTGGCTTGCATTTAAAGGATATTCACATCTGATCCCAAGCTAGGAGTAAGAAGCACGTGGCATACTGTGCATTCCACGCCATCCAATGGGGCTCTCCAACTATGCAGAGCTAAAATACTGTGCTCTGGTTCTGGTTCTGGGCTCTCCCAAGGAATTGTCACGTCTTGCACAGAACCATTTCTCAGCTCCCCTTCCCTATCACTGGGTCCACAGTGAGATCCTTCTGCATGCAGTCACCCAAGTCAAAGAAATATGTCTGGGGCTCAACTGACTACTCCACGCTTAGTGCGCAATGCTAGGTTCTGAACACGTTTCACCACAGAGGGAATCCCTGGAAGTGTGTGCATGATTTCAAGAGTCAATGCGGATGTTATTAGCCTCACAGGCAGAGGTTCACTTCCACATATGAATATTTTTGCATTGTGCATAGCTGGTGGTCATATAATGATGACTCCAGATATGCCTTCATGCATGTGGCCTGCTATCAACGCTAGACACTATTATCAGACCGGTTTTGAAGACGCTGGACCAGCTTCGTGATTATTTCCTGACATTTCTTGGAACGTGTCACAACCTCCAGACTTGACCAGTGACGAGAATGCATCAGTCGATAACCCTCAAAGAACCAAAAATCGGCTGGAGCAGAAACCAACAAACTTACCGGCAGCTAAGCACAAACTTAAAAAAAGTTGCCAAGTGAACTTTCAGACAATTCCCTCAATATCCATAACATCACCCTGTGATGATTACCTTTTTTTAAATAGAATTATTCATTTTACACTGTTAAATATAATTGATAATTAAATTTATTGTTTGCATATATATAAATTTATAGTTGATTTTATTCTATTGAGTGTGCTGCATCCGTATGTCTCAGTCACCTTAAATACACTTAAAACAGAGCTACTAAATTAAGATTTCACTGAATTAAATCAGTTGGGGGCTTGAACGGGCTAAATCATACAATATATCTCTTCACAAAAGTTGTCAGGCAGATAATAAGTTAACTGTGCTAAGACATATTCAGCAATGTTCTTGATTTCTTAATATCTTGTGAAAACTCCCTCAACGTAGAAGCATCATCATCCTTCTATGTGCATCTCTGCCAAGAGTAATTCTTGTGTGAAGGTAGATACCTTTGAAGACCCATATTAGATACTCTAGGTTTTGGCCATTGCTGGCCCATCACTGCATAGCAAGGGGAGTAAATTACGTGACAAGTGATCACTTACATTCTTTGTGTTACTATGTTTGTAAAACTTTAGATTATTACTGTGTTCTCGTTACCACGGAAGACGTTCTATTGAGCATGATCTTTTTTCTCGAAATGGTATACTGTTTTGACTGATTCTGTTCATTCAGACTAAATAATAAATGAACCAACAGACACAAAAGGAGACGTTTTGTCTCGATAAGTGATAATCCCATGCATTTTTTCACACCTCTGCCTAGAATCAAGACTCTAGATCAGGGGTCGGCAAACTACGGCACGCGTGCCAAGCGTGGCACGTGGAATGATTTTCAATGGCACGTTGAGTGAATCAAAATACTGTACAGTATATGATCTGATTTTTTAAAATTTGAATTTTTAATTAAATAGAAGCATATAATTCTTTTAAAGCTATACCTGTTTTTACAACCTTCAAAACGAAAGTTTTTAGACATTGGAGGTAAGAATGTGCTATCTGATGCAAAGTAAAGGCCTGATCATACTATACTGCAAGCAAGTCTTCGTTTTTACGGACCGTTTCCGAGAACAAACATTCTTCAACGAATTTCAAGGGGAGTGGTTATACTTTGCGGCACCCGCTTGTCAGGCGTCTATCTGCTACCGTAGTTTGCAGGATGAGATTCTTGAAAATAATCCCAAGCAAATTTTGACAGGCAAGCGGAGACGTAATATCATAATTACGCAATAGTGTCTGGCTAGCGCCTGGGCGAGCGTATTTATTTCGTTTTCGCTCGCAGTTTTTGACTCACAGTGTGAGTTTGGAGCAACAATGACTGACCTCGACGAAGTTATATTTCCGTCCTATCCGTCCTCTCTCTCCCGACTACCACCACCTCTACAGTTCTCTCGGCTGTCGCATACTCATGCCCGTATAGTCCATTGACCGCAGCACAAAAGCTGGTGTTGTTATTAAGTAATACGGTGCCGTTAAAATGACTCAAAAAAGACAAAAAAACTTGATGTACGCTCGTTTCAAGACTTTTGGACAAACGAATATGGATTCATACAACAAAAGGATCGTGCTGTTTGTGCTTTATGTTATGAAAGTGTCGTGTGCCGTACGTCAAGTGTACAAAGACACTATCAAATCAAACATCAGTCCATGTTTAAAAACTGAGGAGAAAAGAGAATCCATAAAAATGGCTGTTTCTGGCTACAAAAAAAAAACAAAGTAGTATTTTTAGTCAAGTAATTGGAACCAAAAATAAAGCTACCGAATGTAGTTACAAAATAACACAGTGTGTGGCTTCGAAGGGCAAACCTTTCACAGATGGAGAATACATCAAGGAAACTTTTTTGAGCAGTGCTGAAATTTTGTTTAGTGATTTACCAAATAAAGAAACAATAATGTCTCGGATTCGAGAAATACCGGCTTCTGCGAGATCAATCGAGAGGCGCATAACTGATATGGATGAAAATGTAACGATAAAACAAACAACAGTGTTACAACAAGCTGTTGTATTTAGTGTCGCTCTTGACGAAAGTGTCGATGTGAATGACTATAGTAGCGCGATATTGTGACAACGACCATATTTATGAAGAACTGTGCTGCTTGATACCTTTTAATGGTACAGCCAAGAGAGAGGACATTATAACTGCATTTGTAAGCTATTTCGAAAATCAGAACATTAATATGAATAAAATATTCTGTGTTACTACTGATGCCGCGCCTGCATTTGTTGGAAAGAACAAAGGATTTGTTAAACTTCTTGAGGATCATATTGGACGTCAAGTATTGAGCTTCCATTGCAATATACACCAGGAGAGTATGTGTGCGAAGATTTCGTCACTATCTTTGAACTCTGTAATGGAAACTGTTGTCAAGATAGTTAACGTCATAGTTTCTCGCTCTTCATTGACCCACAGGCAATTCAAGTCTCTTCTACAAGAAATGGAGAGCGCATGTGCGGACCTCCCGCTGTACAGCAATGTTCGTTGGCTTAGTCGAGGTAATGTTTTGAACAGATTTGTATTATGTCTAGAAGCAATCAAGGGGTTTCTTGATGAAAAAGAACAACATTTCCCGGAACTGAATGACGAGGACTGGCTGTGCAAGCTGATGTTTCTGGCTGACATAACTACAAATCTGAATGAATTAAACTTGCGTTTATAAGGGCAGGGTCAAACAGTACTTGATCTTTTTGAGCACTGGAAAGGATTTGCGTCAAAATTAGACATATTTTGCAGAGATATTACCACTAACACATACAAGTACTTTCCAAACGTAAAGGCTCATTCAAATCGATTTACTGTCAACAGAGATGAGCTTCAGAAGTACGTTGAAGCGCTCAAAGAAGAGTTTGCTAAACGAGGTCAAGACTTAAAATTCACGGGCCCATGTTTTCTTATCTCATCAAGCCCGACTTAATTGATCATACTAACATCCCATTTGACCTATCTCTTTTTGAGTGGATAGATGTTGACAATTCTGAAATGCAACACTTCGAATTCAAGGCATCAGAGTTATGGACGATAACATTTGTAGAATTGCGAAAAACTCTGGAAGGAAGCTGCTTGGAAAAGTCAGCTGCCATCCTCAACTGCTGGACATCCCTGCCTGAAGCGTTCACCTGTTTGAAGAAAGTTGCATTTGCTCTACTTTCGGCTTTTGGGTCAACTTATACATGTGAACAAATTTTCTCACACATGAAAGCTGTTTTAAGTTCACAGAGAAGTCGCCTAACACCTGTGCATTTAGAAGCCTGTGTGAAGCTGAAATTGACAAAATACACACCTGATACTGAACAATTAACCAGGGAGAAGCAAGGACACGGGTCCCATTAATTGATTAATGACTCAGATCAATAATAATCAATGATTTCCCATATTAAAATTTTAATAACGTGTTTTATGTTTAGTTTATTTAACTGTTTTGTTCTTCATGCACATGGCAATTTTATTATAAAGTTTCAAACTAATGTGTTCAGAACTTAAATTTTGCAAAACATAATATTTGTATTGATATTTGTTCCTATTTATATTAAAATATTGAATAATCTACAAAGAATAGAATAGTTATTTAATGTATCGGAAACATGTTAATACAAGATCATTTTTAAATTGTTTCAATAATTGTTGTTTATAAAAATGTGGTGGACTTAGGTTGGCACGCTGAGTGACTTTGCAACATTACTTCGGCACGACACTACTAAAAGTTTGCCGACCCCTGCTCTAGATAAACATACATAAACTAACAATACAAATTCAATTACTTTTTGCAGTTCAGTAAGTAACCATTCCTTATTATTGTATTATAAAGCTTCCTTGAATTTGTTATAACTGAGCAAGCACACACATAAATGGGGGTTTCTTCTTTTTAGACAAAAAATTTACGATAGTAAGTCACTATACTGTTTTCAGTCTCCAATTTACGGTTCTGCTTTCTACGAGTTATTGCTTTTTTGTGTTCAGCTTGTTCTTTAAAACTATTATGCGGGAAGAAACGTTATTTGTTAACCCAAAGTTATGTTGAACTGTTAAATGTTTCTTGTACTTTTGAAAACTCTAATGACAATCTTTGAGAAAGGCACTTTTGGTGGAGTTTGATAACAAACGTAAAAAGCAACAACAACAACAACAACAAAAATCCCCCAAACAACAAGGAAATAAAGAAATGAACATTTAATTAAACAAGAGGGCACAATAATTGCTCAAACATACCGTGTCCAGTCTTCGTTTTCCTCCCCCCCTCCCAATACATACGCATCAACATTAATGAAACATTATGGGAAATGAAGAATTACAAAGAAATTAGGAACGCGAGCAAAAACAAAACAAACAAAAAAACTGTTTTAAAGTAATAACAGAAGTTCACGGAGAAAATCAAAAGCTTGGTTTTTTTTGTTTTTTTTTCAAAGAGGGTGACCGTTTCTAATGCTAGCACAAGTCACATTTCTCTTCATTGTTCTGTTGTAGGAGCCTCTCAAGAGTAGTCAAAGGTTAATGCTAAAGAAAATGGCAAACAGGACGTGAAATATATATATATATATATATATATATATATATATATATATATATATATATATATATATATATATATATATATATATATATATATATATATATATATATATATATATATATATATAAATACATCATCAAACTCCATAATTCTCGCCGTTTGTACGTCGGTCACATTTAAGGGAGGCAACTGTGGTTGAAAGTTAGACATCAATTGTATTGTTTGCCTTATATGTACTCTCCCGAAAATAGTAACACTCAACGAAGAAAAGTCGGTGAATTGTGCAACACAAAGTGAGTGACAGTGATATATGAATAAAATGTAAGTTTTTTTATTGTACAACCGAGTTTCATTCCGGAAACGGATTTAACTCATCATTTTGTTAAAAATAACCTTAAAATGTAAGTTTTTGATTGTTTCTTCAAGACAAAATTTTAATGTAAAGTATTGCAGACTTATTGCTGGAGCTCCTCGCTGGAAATGAAACGGTTTATTGGAGAATAGATACCATGATTTCAGATGATCCCAACGACGCAGTTGATTTCCCAACCGAGTTCCTTAACGAGCAGTGTCCACTAGGAATGGCACCGAATTTGGTGAAATTAAAGGTTGCTGCATGTATCATGCTATTGCGAAATCTGAACGCAAAAAACCGACTATTGAATGACACGCGTTTGGTCATAAAAGTCTTGCATCGGAATTCCATTGATGCAGAAATTATCACTGGCAGTAATAAGGGAGAACGAGTCTTAATTCCTCGCATTGACTTTGAACCGAGCGAGCGCAGTTTGCCATTTAGGATGCGACGTCGTCAATCCCCAGTGATTTTAGCATTTGCAATGACGATCAATAAGGCACAAGGACAATCTTTTGATCACGTAGGAGTTTTCCTTCCTGAACCTGCTTTCGGACAGGGCCAGCTCTATGTTGCCCTCACCCGGGGAACAAATCATGAAAACTTCAAAGTTTTTGTTATCGAGGAAGTTGAGGGGAACTGCGTAATAAGTTTTTGTTAAAAATACTTTTTATCAGGGAACATTCTTTAAAACAAATTCACGCACTTTCACGAAAAATGTTGTCATCAAAGAACTTTTATATTGAATTTAAAAATATTTAAAAAATGATTACAGTTTTTGATTTATTTCCGTCATTATTGACGGGTTATTGCTAGTTTATATATATAAACTCACATTAAATAAACTCAACGTGCTAATAACATTATAGGCTATAAATAAATCCACACATTATTTGGTGGTAATATGCTTCAGGTCTGCGAAATGGGTACGTTTAATATGTGTCATTTTCCAACATTCATTACCTTATCAATTTATCATTATATTTTGTTTTTCTTGCATCTATTGCTTTTCCTTTGAAGAAAGGAGTTTATAAAAGTAACCTGTTGCATGCATAGCAGTAAATGTCCTTCGCAGTGCTCGTCTAAAACCATGGTTAAATAATTCTATATCGGAAGAATATTATTTTCATGGTCAAAACTAATACATTTAAGGTTTGTTCGTTTCTTTTCCACATCAATTTGTAACGAATTGTTTTTTTCTTATTCCCTACTTCGTCTTTCCCTTTTCCTCTTTTCTACTTGTTCTGGTTCTTCAAACATTTTGACCAGAGTATCCGCAACAGTCCGTTCGCGTCCTGCTGCTAGATCACATGGGATGACTTAGAAGATCTCTAGATGACGGAGGAGAAAAAAGAAAGCATTTTTAAGCGAGGGAAATTTCGGACTAGCTCTCTGCCACCTGCACTAAAAATAGTCATTGTTACAAGGTGGTGGTTTGCTCTGAACAATGTTCCATGTGATATGAATAAAACAATTATAAATTTCTGGCCATTGTTTTTTCATTGATATGTTAGTTTTTTCATTCAGAGATAGTGCATCGTGCCTTCGATGGAAGATTAAGCGAATGCGGGGGTGGAAGATTCCGAACAATAATTGAACCTTGGAATACGATTGATTTGATAAGTCATTTCATTGAGTCCGTACATTTAATTCACAGTTGTACACACAGGATGATCATTTCAATAGGAGTAGAGCATAAGTCCATATAAGTCATGCATAAATTAATCAATAACGTAGACTGCTGGTTATGTGTCAATGTCCGTTTAAGGATACAATGCAGTATTGTCGTCAGAACATCACAGCTATATGCACGCGCAGCTAGACATGGCTACCTGCCGACAGTGAGACTGCGAGTCTGAATATATTCATACGAATTTGACGATTATTCTTCTCCTTCTGAGAATTCTAGTTAAATACTAACCTCCATAAATTTCCCTCTCATATAGAGTTCTAGGACTGACCCTGGTCCATCAAAAAATGCATATATAAATGGCTATATCATGCCATTGAATTGGAAGGTTAGAAAAACGCAGCTATTCAGCTTGGCGGTCAAGTAACAAAGGGTAGCGTTTCTTAGTTACCGACTGTGTCCTAAACAACGCTATACACGTCATGATCGATCGTGTATGGAGCGTTCAGTAATTAAAACATCTATCGCAATATATTAAATGCCTTAACCTTTTACAATTGCACGTCTGATAACCTTTAGCAGACGGCGTTAATATCATATACCGTAACAATTCCCTGTACACCCGGGAAAAAAAAATCGATAGATTTTTTTTCAAGATCTATCCGACTTAACAATTTTTCAAAAAAAATTTAACACAATTGTGACATATGGCCGACGATGTTCTGAGTAGAACCGTGTCGCGGTCATGTCAACCAACTATTTGTCATAGTCATCTAACATTAATCACATGATATATCAATTATACATATTATTATATCAACTAAATAAAATGTCCAATGTTAATAGTGAATGATAGAATTAAATGAAAGTAAGGTCTGTCGTATTAGTATGTCATATAGGAATTAATTTGACTAATTAAAATTAAATTAATGAATTAAACTAAGAGATAAATTATTAAGATTCTAATGTAACGCGATGTTATGAGAGAAGAAAAAAAAACAAAATAAGTGAGAAGAAATAGAAAGAAATTCGAATATAAGTTTAACTTAATTGTGTGTGTTAAGTGTTAGTGAATAATAACTATCTAATTTAACTAACTAAATAATGTATAGGTACATTTAAAAAAAAATATTAATCTAATACTTGTGTGAGATTTATTTTCTCTTTTCATAATTTCTTCTTTTTATATTTCGTTCTTTTTTTTTTTTTTTTTGTTCTCTTCATTTCATTTTTTTTCTCACATTTCATTTTATTGATAATAATTCAATTAAGAAGTTAAGTTAACTAATTAATTAGTATAGGATATGATGATCCATCCGTAGTCTTGATCCTGATGAATTCTTTTAGGCAAAAATGTTCAAACGTTTACGTTGGAAAGAAATGTCATTTATCACAGCATCCAAGAATTAAGTGCACATAGGACAATAAGTTCGACTTGTCGTCAGATATTGTTCCATGATTGTTCAACGAATATTCATATATCGTGTATGGACGTTAGACGAAGTTTGAATGTCAATATGTATACCTTGATTGTCTTTAGTTCCATTCTGTGATGCATATAGTGTTTATAAAGTTTAAATTGAAGGCAAGGTTAGTTCCTTTATAGTTGATATGTTTTAGGAATGTTAATGTTGATTATTCGTCGTCAATAGGATTACGTGACAACGCATCAGCCACAATGTTTTCAGTGCCAGGAATATGTTCAATGGAGAATTCAAATGGCTGTAGGATGATTGAATATCTGGCGAGTTTTTGGCTTTTGTGATTAGATCGACGCAAGGATGCTACAGCACGTTGGTCCGTCTGTATGGTGAAGGGAGCACCAAGCAGGAACTTTTCGAGTTTAGTTATTGCCCATATCACAGATAAAAGTTCCTTGTCGACTGTTGAATACTTTGTTTCTGCAGGCTTTAGCTTTCTTGAAATGTATAAGGTAGGATGTAGAATGCCATCATGGTTCTGGAGCAGGCATGCACCAATGCCGTAGTTACTAGCATCTGTTCGTAAGAAAAATCTTTTGGAAGCATCGGGAAGTCTTAAAATTGGTTCATGCGAGAACAAATTTATAATTTTGTTGAAAGTTTCATTGCATGTACCAGTCCATGTCACCTTCACCGGCATGTCTTTTTTTTAACAATGAAGACAATACAGCCGTGATGGATGACAAGTTTGGTATGAATCTACTGTAATATTGAACAAGTCCTAACAAACTCCTGACCTGTTTCTTCGTCTGAGGAACTGCTATGTTTAGAATTTTGGAGACTGTACTAGGTAACGTTCGGATATATCCCGATCCAATGATATGTCCCAAAAAGGTTATCTCATTACACGCGATTTGCACCTTTGTAGGTTTAGCAGTTAGATGATAATTCCTTAGAGTGTCGAAAACATATCTAAGTCCCGAAACATGTTCCTCAAACGACGAACTAAACAAGCATATGTCGTCAATATATGTAATAACGTCTGGTCTACCTGATAAAATTTGTCGCATCAGGCGAATGAAGGTAGCTGGCGCATTAACAAGCCCAAAAGGCATCACATTCCACTGGTATAGACCTTGTGGAGTGGAAAATGCGGTGTAGTACTTAGCCTTTTCGGTCAGTGGTATCTGCCAATAACCTTTAGTTAAGTCTATTTACTAAATATAGTTGCGTTGGATAGACGTGGCAGTAAGTCGTCGATAAGTGGATGTGGTTCGCTGTCAACTATAGTCTTAGCATTTAATTTTCTATAATCAACACATAGTCTGATGTTATTGTCCTTCTTCCGGACAATCACTAATGGAGAAGAGAATGGCGAATTACTAGTCTCAATGATTCCCAGAGACAACATCTGTTCAAGTTCCTTAGTAGTTTTAGCAAGGAAATGTAAAGGAACAGAATAGGGATGTACACGAATAGGTGTATCATCATTGAGAGTAATGTCATGACTGATAGCCGATGTGCGACCCGGGACGTCGGTCAATACATCTGGGTAAGATTGTAATAGATTAGCAATCTGTAGACGCTGTTGCGGTGTAACCGTTGAAGAGATGGTTACATCCCGCCAAGATTCAGTAGGTTGAACTACTGGTACCGGTAACGGTAACTGTACCTCAGGAAAAGAAGATTCTTCTTCCTGGATGACAGATAAGTTAGAATAATAACAAGTAGATACTGTGTTGTCATCTAGTTCATGAAAAATTGACTGTAAGTGTTCAGGACGTGTATGAAATTGCTTGAGCATGTTAATATGAAATATCTTTTTGTGTCCCTTGATATCTAAGACGTAATCAACGTCGGAAATTTTATCAATGACTTTGTAAGGACCATTCCAAGATATCAATAATTTATTGTTATTGTGAGGAAGTAACACATAAGCCTCGTCGCCTGGGAATAATTGGCGTAATCGTCGAGACCTATTTTGTAGAGATCGAGCCTTAGCTTTTGCAGCCTCAGAAGAAGCTGTTGCCAACTGGCAAGACTCAATAATGTTTTTCCGAAGATTAATCACGTACTCGTAAGATGACTGAGTGTCCTGAGTCATCTCCGCGTCAATTAATAAGTCTTTTATTAGTCCCATAGGACCTCTTGGGGGAGCACCAAAAACTAATTCAAAGGGAGAGAAGCCAGTTTGTTCATGCGGTACCTCCCGATAAGCAAATAGAACAGCTGGGAGTGCTCTGTCCCAGTCATGAGGGTGCTTAGCAGTAACCTTATGTAGTAGTTGTTTAAGTGTACGGTTAAGTCTTTCAACCGCACCATTACTCATAGGATGATAAATACTACTTAAATTCCTATCAATGTTCCAAGTTTTCATAACTTCCTTCATGGTGTCAGATATAAACTGTGACCCATGGTCTGATAAAAGTTTTCTAGGAAACCCTATTCTAGAAAAGATGAGATGTAGTGCATCAGCTACATCTGTGGTAGTGGTGGTCTTTAATGGGATAGCTTCTGGCCATCGTGTGCACAAATCAATGCACGTAAGGACGAATCTATGTCCTCTGGCCGATGGTAGCAATGGACCAATAATATCTATTGCCATCTTGTCAAACGGTCTTACTGAGATATCGCAAGCCTGAATAGGCGCCGTGTGAAAAGCTCCACGTGCTTTCACTTCTTGGCATGTAGTACAGGAACGTACATACTGCGAAATATCTCTTGACACTCCTGGCCAAAAGAATGAAGACAGTACTCGAGATCGTGTTCGAGTATATCCCATATGTCCAGCACAATGTGAGTCATGTGCATGTTGAAGAATGTACCGTCTAAAAGTATATGGGACCATAACTTGTTGTTTCATTTGTGATTTGTCATTAAAACATCTAATCAATATGTCATTTTTAATAACAAAACAATGTTTGTTATTATTACCTGAGGATAGATTGTCAACTTTATCAACCAGCTTAAAAAATTTTTTTAAAGATTTATCCTCTTTTTGTTTGGTTGCAAATGTTTCCCTGTCAATAGGTGAATTGACTACAAATTCCTCTTGGTTGTCTGCATCCATTTTATTATCATCAACTTTCTCCATGAGTTGAGTCTGCGCTCTAGTCGTCACGGCGTTTCCAGTGCATAGGTTATGTTTTTCCCATTCTATAATCTCATCTGGAGTACAATCTTTACTGCCGTGTATACGACCAACCATCAGATCAGCTATAGGCTTTTTTAGCATACATACTTTTACGTTCCCTGTGAAAAAAGGTGTGTTAACATGAATAATAGCTGTGGGGTAAAACTCAATAGTTCCCCCAAAAGTCATGCAACGGACATATTCCCCCGTTGCACAGCTAGGATGTACCAGCGACTGTCGTACACCAATCGTTGTGGATCCTGAATCCCTCAGCACTGAGACGACGGATCCATTAACTAATCCCCTGTTAAAAATTAGTAGGCCTGTTCCATCGTTGACTGCAAGACCTACCTCTGGTGTAATATGTCCGCAGTTAAGCACTGTTTCTTTCGCCTTCTGAAAAATAAGATTGCATTGTTGGCAGCTATTTGCCACATTATAATTAATAGCAAAACATGCAGCAGAAGACTGTGTTGTATTATTGTCAAGTGGGACCTGAGCTATAGGGGTAGTATTATTTGTAACTGCCGCCCCTGTATTATGGTTGTAATGAGATGATCCCCGAGAATGAGATCGATTCCGAGTATAATTGTTAGAATTATCTCGTCGTCCTCTATAGTAACTATTATCTCGATGTCTCGAGCCATGATTATTACCATTCCAGTTATTATTATTATTGGGAGTATGTGATCGATTATAATGAGTGTTATGTTGACCATTGTGGTAGTTTGTTTGAGGTGAATAATTTCTATCTCGTGATCTACCTCTGTTGAACTCATTTTTATTGTTGAAATCATTATTATATCCCTTCTGAAAGTGAACATTGTGATTTCTTTGGAACCTGCTTCTGTCTACACTGTGATGTCTTTGTTTGTTATTATGATTGTAGGCCATATTAGACGCCACAGGTAGAGGTTCTCTTAATGAGGAGTTAGAAATGGTTGCATTCGGATGTGCCGAACAGTAGTTTAAAGAAATTTTTTCTAAATCGTCCATAGTACCTGGTTTACGCTCCTGCAAATATGCAAAAAATGGCTGGCTAACCGAAGATAATACCTTATCCCGTAGTAGTAAATCAACTAATTTGTCGTATGATTTGTTGACTTCTGCCAGTTCAACCCATCTATTAAATGTATTGCGTATGTTCGCAATGAATCCTGCAAAATCTTTTGGAGATTCAGGTAAAATTCCCTTAAATTTCAACCTACAGTGTTCCTCGTCCAGGTGAAACCTTCGTAAAAGCAAGGACTTAATAGCACCGTAGTTATTTGCTATTGATGGGTCAGCATTTTGAGAAGCCGTCAATGGTTCTCCAACCAAGAATTCATTTAACTTGAGTACCCATGACTCTTCAGGCAAATGGTTTGTTTTGCAAGTCTGTTCAAAACGTGACAGGAACGATGAAAGGTCGTCCACGTTCAAGTTGAGAGTGGGTAATTTAAAGTTGTAGAAATGTTTAGTTTGGCTGGATGATGATCCATTTTGTGCGTTATTATTCTGGTTTGCATCAGCACTTTGTGCTTGTAATCTTGCTGTCTCCAATTTAATACGCGCCAATTCCATTTCTTGTTGTAAAATAATTTCCTCTCGTTTCAATTTATTCTCTTCTTCCTGTCCGGCGATTGCTCTTTGCTCTTCTCTTTCACGTTGAGCAATCTCTCTCAATCTATTTTCCTTGTCAATTTGCTTCATCTCACGTTCTGCTTCCTCTTTCTTTAATGCAGCCTTTTGTTCCTCTTCCTCTTTCTTTAATGCAGCTTTTTTCCCTGCTTCTTTTCTTTCATGTTTTTCCAGTTCTGCCTCAGCAAACTGACGAAGTTCTTGAGATTTATAACCATATTCCCGACCAATTTTAACGAAATGGTCTATAGTAAGCATTTTGACTTTTATCTGTAAGTAATTATTGATAATTACTGATTAAAATAGTCAATAGTAGCTTCAGAGTAATTATTATACTTACTCAACTTAGAAATATTCAATATAAATAATCACAATAGTACTGAACTCTAATGTCTAAGTTCAACTAATAGACAATATTTTGTAACAATATTGTATCTAAATAATACTATATCATAAATAGTTATGATATCTGTTAACTATTATGTAATTACTTCACACAATTAATCTCAATATCCAATAATGTTGGGTATGATTCCTAGTAATTATATTGTTCAATGTACTAAATCACTCTCTTAGTACCAGAAAAGTATATTAAATAATATACAATGGGTCTATTACCTCAAAGGTAGCTATAAGATTATTTTATTTTGTCAATATATATATTATATTATTATGCCCTAGGCATCTATTATAAATTGTAGTGCTACTTTCTTGGACTATCACTGCATAATTATGCAATGTCCCATATTAACCTTAAATATCAGAAAAAATTAATTAAATTAAATTACAAGGGTATTATTGCATATAATATCATATTGTTAATGTAGTATTAATATATATCATGAGGACAAACAAAACAATGATGCAACTAAAGGGTACAAACAATGTTAAGACGCAAACAAGACATTTTCACAATTAAAAATGAATTTATGAACTAAATAAAACAAGCGGAAATGTCACAAGCCAAATGAAGGGTCAAGGTCTGACCCGAGGTCAACTTAATATTCAAAGTACACAAAAAAAAAATGACTGCAAAAAATGATGACATCACAGGACTCATAACGGACGAAAATTTAACAATCATCAAATAAATGATAGTAAGGGGAGACTGGACGAAATAGTTAACAAACATGATACAAAACTAAAAAAAAATTGTTAACTGAGTACGAATAAAATACGCCAGTTATCTACGGAACGGTACAGCTAACACAAATCGTCAAACGGTAGCAGATTTGGACAGACAGTCCAATGGCAAACCTCAATGGGGCTTCCAAAAGTGCAATCGTTTAACTGTACTAAGAAACGACCGAAATCAATTCAGGCATCGTGAGAGCCACAGAATCTTATTTCGGTTCATCCTCCCTACCTCCCACGAATTAACAACACATTAAGACAACAAAAAGTACATTAAACATAGGTAAAAACATGCCGATGTAGGCAGAGGGCATGGACTTGGTAGCACTGTTTGCAATAACAACAGTTAAACACCTAGACTTATCTTTTCCGTTGCTTAGATCAGTGCTAGAAGTCGTCAACAGCTAGGCCTGTGCCTTTGACTGTCTGCTCCTGATGGGCAGGCAACGGTAGTCCATCTTGTGCATCTTGATCAATTTGAAACGAATTAGAGAGGCGTTGAAAAGATGTCTTCTTCACTGCGACAATGCAACAGTGACGTCATGTTGCTATTCATGATCACGTGCGTCACGTCAGCTTCGTAATGGTCATGTGATCGAAACTTGATCGTAAATATTTCATTCGAAAGTCATGAAAAAATTTTTGGTTTTTGGTTGTTTTTCGTCCCCACACACCGGGCACCACTGTTACAAGGTGGTGGTTTGCTCTGAACAATGTTCCATGTGATATGAATAAAACAATTATAAATTTCTGGCCATTGTTTTTTCATTGATATGTTAGTTTTTTCATTCAGAGATAGTGCATCGTGCCTTCGATGGAAGATTAAGCGAATGCGGGGGTGGAAGATTCCGAACAATAATTGAACCTTGGAATACGATTGATTTGATAAGTCATTTCATTGAGTCCGTACTTTTAATTCACAGTTGTACACACAGGATGATCATTTCAATAGGAGTAGAGCATAAGTCCATATAAGTCATGCATAAATTAATCAATAACGTAGACTGCTGGTTATGTGTCAATGTCCGTTTAAGGATACAATGCAGTATTGTCGTCAGAACATCACAGCTATATGCACGCGCAGCTAGACATGGCTACCTGCCGACAGTGAGACTGCGAGTCTGAATATATTCATACGAATTTGACGATTATTCTTCTCCTTCTGAGAATTCTAGTTAAATACTAACCTCCATAAATTTCCCTCTCATATAGAGTTCTAGGACTCACCCTGGTCCATCAAAAAATGCATATATAAATGGCTATATCATGCCATTGAATTGGAAGGTTAGAAAAACGCAGCTATTCAGCTTGGCGGTCAAGTAACAAAGGGTAGCGTTTCTTAGTTACCGACTGTGTCCTAAACAACGCTATACACGTCATGATCGATCGTGTATGGAGCGTTCAGTAATTGAAACATCTATCGCAATATATTAAATGCCTTAACCTTTTACAATTGCACGTCTGATAACCTTTAGCAGACGGCGTTAATATCATATACCGTAACAGTCATGTTCCCAGAATTAAAAGTGCTTATTTCGAGTGTTCAACGAAAACCCACGAGTGGGCTTAGTAGAATTCACTTTATTCATGAAGTACATAAAATAATAAATACAATTTCTTTTTCCTGTGTAAATAAAATAAATATTTAATAAAATAAAATTTACTTTGAATTTTCTATCCAGTTTTGCTGGCATTGTAGGAAGCCAACCTCCAGACAGGGATAAATGTTCCACTTATTCCAAATGCTCTGAAACCTGAAAACAGATTCGTTTTCGTCAAGACAGATCTTTAGAGTAGCCTCATGAATTGGGTACCAGAGCAACGTCTGGGAAAGTTAAGGCGGCCGGCGTGATGCTAATCACATCACCCCAAGTGTGCCGATGGTCAAGAAAATATGGGCCTAACACCATATTCCCAATATGCCCCAATGCGCATGTAACGGGATCCTTTACCCCCCCCCCCCCTCCGAACTTTAGATGGCTCGATGTTGCACTGTAGATCCCAACCCCTCCTGGTTGCCTACCGCTAATTAAACGGGTAAAATCTCCGCTAAAAACTGTGACGACAGGAAACGCCACTGATAGGACGAGAAACTTAATTGTTTTCCCGGTGCAGATTGCAAGCGGGCCCGTCGTAAATTATCCAATGTCTCAGGGGGTAACAGAAGCATATTCAATCACACTTCAATTTCATTTTCGGCAATAAACTGATACAAGATCCTGGAGATAAATAAAGACAGATAGAAAGGAAAAATCAAGGTAGTTTAAAAACATTTGAGAAAAGAAATACAAACAATAAGTCTATTTGTTTTTGTTTATTCTTTAAATATGAAGATTATTTTATATATACGTTAGTTTAAGCTCTCAATCCAAGCGGTCACTAATTCCTGTTTTGAAGTTTCGCATGGAAATTACTTTATGAATACTTAGATTTACGCCCTGGACTCAGCAGAAGCTAATCTCTGGTATTTCTGCTATTTTTTTCGCACGAAGATTATTTTGTGAGCGTAGGTTAAACCTGGGCCGTGTGTTACCGGGGCCAGAAAGGGAAG